>JASDQU010372089.1:0-61244 GCA_032191745.1 Picea mariana | reverse complement strand
TGTTTCTGCGTCTGCAACCATATAAGCAAACTTCCCTCAAGGCCGAGCAGTGTCAAAAGCTAGCACCCAAATTTTATGGCCCTTACACAGTTCTAAAGTGTGTGGGACAAGTCGCATATCAATTAGCTCTGCCCAGTCAGTCAAAGCTACATCCGGTTTTTCATGTTTCATGCTTGAAGAAGGTGATTGGAACCAGGTGCCACATTCAAACCAACCTACAAGAGTTAGCTGAAGAAGGCTCCATTTGGCTACAACCAGAAGCAGTTTTGGACCAGCGGGAGCGTCGCCTGTGTCAGAGAACCATCAAGGAAGTGCTAGTAAAGTGGAAAGATATGACTCCAGTAGATGCCACTTGGGAACCAGCTACCATTCTGCAGCAGTTTCCACATCTCAAGCCTTGAGGAGAAGTTTGTTTTTAAGGGGGCGGACATGTTAAGGTCCTAACCCGCACATAGGTAGATCAATGTATTTGGATGTAGTAAAGGTCAATATTAATAAGACCTTTCAATAAAATAGAATAAGGCAGATGTAAGAAGACCTAATAGAAGCTTCCGCTTCTAGAATGATCTTCCTCTAGATTCTTCTCTTAAGAGACATATTTAGTATAAATAAGGGTCGAGGGTATGAAGAACCCTAGATTGGAGATTATTGTAATAGAGCGCTGCTCGACTGGAGGTTGCCCCCTCGAAGAGGCCTGTGAACATTGCTATCTAATTCAAAGTGCTATTTCTGTTGCTATTTCGTATATCATTTCTGTGTATTGTGAAGATTATGCTGGATATTTTACTGATATTCTGTTTTTTCTAGCATTTCAATTCTGTTCTGCATATTTTATATATCTGGTATCTTGCAATGACTGTGTTATGATTTTTTTTTCTTGTATCTCATATTTTGTTTCATTTCATATTCCTAACTGATGAATGCTTCGTTATAATTTAGTAAGACCACTACTATAGCGAATGAATTTTGGTTTTCTGTAATTGTTTACTATTTTTCCTCTGTACCAGCTATCAGCGGGTGTAAGACCAGTCAACACTTTCAGAATTCTATATATATTTTATGCTACATCAGGTTATTTCCTTATAGTTTTCCTCTTCTATTTGTACATGAGATTCTCCCTTGATAGGAGCCTTACACCATAGATAGCTAAATGTTTTTCTCCCACCTCATACATTTTATTAAGATATAACTCAGTTACGGGAAAGAGCCTTTGATTTTCACCCCGTTTTATTTCCGAAACCGTAAATTCTCTTTTATACGACCAAATTGAGACAGCACTTAATTCCTCTCTAAAGTTTTTATTATTTTACTATTCCTCCATGACTGTCCCTGTACCAACACAGCCTAATATTGAACCTGGATTATCAAATCAAATGCACATTGCCTTAAACCTTTTCGACACTATTCTTAAAACAGCCACTACCTAGGTTGAACTCGAACGTTCATGGGCTGCGATTGAACAAGATATAACTATCCAGGAACAGTTGGAAGCTAGACAATGCCAACGTAGAAATCTTCCTTAGTTTCCTTTGCTGAAGGTTGATGTTTCTCTCTTCTCCACCTTTTACCCACTTTCGGATGCCTAGACACTATACTTCTAAGCCTTAAGTATAGACTTTGGAACAACATCTTTCTGGCACCGTTGCCGGGGATCGAAGTTTCGAAATCTTTTTCCCTGGGAAAACAACATTTGTTTTTCATTGAAAGTGTTACCCTTTTATAGTGAACAAAGATTACACACCTTCTAAGGGTTCCTAATCTTTCACTTGGTGACTCCACAAATAATAAACTAGCATCCGGTCGAAGGAATACCAGAAGAAACCCGGATGGTAAGCAGATTACGCTCGTTACCGATCCCGAGAAGATTCTAAAGGTGAGAGGCTCTCTTAAGCCAACCACTGCAGTTTACAAACTTAAAACCCCATAACTAAAGACTAAGAGTTCTTCCGAACTCTCAACTTCACTCAGTCCTCTCTTTGATACTAAAGTTTCAACACCAAACTGCTCCGAAGTTAGGAGTGAGATTCATCCGACAATTCCCTTAGTGCACAAAGGAAAGGGCCCTCTTGAAAGTTCATCGGCAGTTGACATACCACCTTTCCTTTAGTTGAACTTCCCGACCTCACCAGATTCTGAAGAGTTTGTTACACACTCGGTTTCCACACCCGTCGGTTCTCCTGATTTCGTCTCTTGCAATCTGAGGAACCGTGTCCTCGCGTTCCTTATCTTTCCTCGTCGGATTTTCCTCTTCGCGAAGAAAATAAAGAGTCACTTTTAATTTTTTGAAACCCCCTTTATAACTTTCCACAAATAACGATGGCAAACGCCGAAGGAGGAGGTGGAGGGTTTATGGGAGGAGGTAAAGGGTTTATTGGAGGAGGAGGAGGAACCCCTCTAGGAGGAGCTGGAGGCCAAGGGCCTGCCCCCCCTCCCAGAGTGTTTGCAAAATTTGCAGCCAGATATGCAACCTTAATTGTCCGTCCCTCTACACGACCTTCCCGAAAATTACATAAAAAATTTACCAAAATTCACCGAGGAAGGAGATCTGACCGCGGCCAAACATATAAATTTCTTTGATCAATTCGCAGATATTCTATGGATTGAACATGAGGCCGTATATTCGAGACTTCTTGTCCAAACCTTCGAAGGCCAGGTCCAAACTTGGTTTTGGAGCCTACCTGCAACATCTATCTTGTCTTATGACACTTTGGAAGATGCTTTCCTCAGACAATGGGGTGAGAGAAAAGACCATCTATATTATTTAACCGAATTTGGGTCTTTAAGAAAAAAGAATTCAAAAACAGTCATGGAATTTATTCAAAGATTCAACAAACTGTATAATAAAATCCCATCTGAGGTTAAACTGTCCCAACCCGCGGCCAAAGTAACTTTCACCGAAGCTTTCGAGTTGGATTTTGCACTCCTTTTGTGAGAAAGAAGGGGAGCCACTCTAAACCGAGTAGGACGATAAGGTAGAAATAGAGTCTAATATGATGGATTTGGGTAAGATTAAAGCTAAATTAGAAACGGGAAACCAACAAACTAAACGCTTTAGAGAACAAGTTGGTTTGTCAGGATCTAATAGATCCACAGATGACAGGGTAGAAGATATGGCTAGAGTAATTAAAGAACAGTCAAAGTAAAGTATCCCCAAAAATATCTACAAGAGTCAGTTTTGAATTTTTGACCTCTGCATTTTCAGTCGGTAAATCACTACCTAGCATCCTTTCTATCTTTGGGTTTACCTTTTAAAAAGTCCAGTCACCATCTTTCTGTTTCATATACAAAGGGATGAGAGTTTTTCATTTCAACCTCATGAGCTTCAAAGAAGATTGTGAAAAGAAAGCGGGTCTTCACAACTACTCGATCCCCTTCTAAGCGAAGGAACGTTTAGAGTGATCCTTACTTTCCTAGGTTTTTCAACAGCATCGGAGGATTGAAGCTTGCTCAAATAGAATGCCCTAAGAAATTTATTTTCCCTTTTTTCCCTAAGAACGTAGGTGTTGTGAAGGCCAAGGGAAGGTTGGTACCGAGTAATCAAAGTAAGTTAACAGACCTATAATGCAAAATATTACACAGATATCAGCCCTGATACAAACTAATTGCCCCCATCTTCGCACTCTAAAAAGAAAATTATAAGACATGTGGTGAAAGGAAATTCAGAAATGATTGCCCCCACCTAGTCTAAGAGATGATGAAAGGAAATTCAGAAATGATTGCCCTCGTCTCAGCATTTAAATGCATAAATATATTCCAAAGTGATGAAAGGAAATTCAGTAAAAAGGGGCCAGATAACTTCACCGGGGTACTGAACAGGCTCGCTGGCAGTGAAGCAATATCTGAGATATTTGTAAGGCTGTTATACATGAATATCACTCTACTGTGGTAATCGATGCTTTTTAAAACTTGATCCACATCCCAAATTCAGATGGGACTTCCCAATTAAAAACATATAATCTTATTCTTTTTTATGCAAGCTGATAGATGCAAGATCTGTTGGGTCTCTTAGGACTGTTTCGATTGTCTTAAAGTAGAACTGAATTTAGCAGCGGGAAAGGGAAAGTTGTGAAAGGGACTACAGCTAAGTTTAAAAAATATCATCTGATTTTGAAAAGGCTTTTCAAGGTAAAGAGCGAAGTCTCTTTCCCCCTTCGTTACCCTGTTCTCAGGAACCTTTTCGTCTGACTGAAGCTATTCACTCCATTTACCCAATATTGGCACGTGGTCTACTATTCTTCCCGCCTTACAAGAAAACGAGATCCCTAGTTGGAGCCTATGTTGGAGCTGCCTTTGTTTTCTAGCTCCTCACAAATTTCATTTTTTAACACTCGAAATCGGAAGATGGTTTTCGTATTTTCCGTCTGTGGTTTCAAAACATCTGAAGCTTTATCAACGCAAACAACGATGATTATTGTACTCTTGAGGCGAGTCCTACCTTTCGTAAAAATGTTTCCTCTTTTTTTCTACCTCAAGATCTCATAGGTCGGATACTATAAGTCATGTAATTCACACGCCCCGAGCTACGAAACGGCGAAATCGTTTTAATTTTTCACTCAGAACGCTAACGAGGGTAAGGTTTTCCCTAACCCATGATTAAACGTCGTCATGGTTTCGCACCTCGGCGTTCACCAAACCCAAAAATTTATTGTCGTAGCCCCGATAGCCGAGAACACGAAGTCCTTATTTTAGTAACCCATGTCACGGTTAAAAGTGAAAGCTAAACCATGGTAAAAGTTCTGTCGGCGATTCGCCACTCGACGTTTTCTTTTTCAAAAGTTACACCATCTAAATATCGACTCACAAGATCACGATACGATATAAACGTAATTAATCAATCACTTAATCCAAGTTTATCTTCCCTTTTAATTAAGTCATGTTATCGCGATCTCGCGGTTTCGCAGCTCAGCATGCAAACCTCCCAGAAACTTATTTTCAAAACTTCGAGTCGCGATATAGCAAATATAATAATTATGAAATTAATCAAGCCCCAAATCATGATTACCTTTTTATTAACCAAAATCGATCATCGCAATCTCGGGTGTTAGAGATTCAAAGTGTTAAAGTAAAATCCTTGATATAACGAGTACCGAAATATTGATTAACATTGGTAAAACCGGATTAATTAAGCTAAATCAATACATATCCCGTGTTTCGATGCTTGCACAATTTACGAGGTAACCTTATTCTTTCCATACGTCAACTGACATTTTAAACCGCCAAAAATTATGACATTAATGAGGAAATAGGGCAAATCGATAAATATAAGATCGGATTTTTATGGCAAAATTTATTTCTAAATATGATTTGACAGACTTGTTCTGAAAGGTACTGAGTTTTCAAATATATATAAGAGTTGTGGTTCATTATAACAAATGCATTTCATATTACGCAGAGAACATTATCTCTGAGCAGCTTACTTCTGTATGTATACGTATTTCTATCGTAGAAGAGCCAAAACGCAATCTCTAGCCATGGCTCCGCAAAAAGCATCCAAAGCCAATGTTGAGGTTTCGGGACAATGCTCAGAAAATGTCGCTGATACTTCGCCTCGAAGTATCGACTCGGTCCCAAATTGGTCGTTCGTTTCAGATGTTCTGCAGGCAGAATTGGTGGATTATTTCGATGACTCCAGCGACAACGAAAAAGATGATATAACCACCAAGTACAAAATAGTCATCCAATCCAAAATGCACAAAGTAGCAGCCAAGCCAGGATTGCTTCCATATTATGACATGGTCCGATGGGCATTAGACCATGTGGACATACCGACCAGAACCATCATGAACGAGTAGAAAGTCACCATCGGGACTTTCAGGCCGGAACATCTGCAAGCCATGTATAAGCTACCCACAATGTCTGACTACACATATGGTGCCGAATTCTTGGATAAGTTCAAGGAGAAGGAATGCATACAATATGATAAAACCATGTCCAGTTTAATAAAAGATTGGGTTTCAAACACCGTGAAGTTTAGAGTTGATAGCCACAGCATATATTCAATCGCTTCTTTAGAACCGCAGTACAAATATGTAGCCATGATGACATGCAGGTTATACGGGAGAGAGGACACCTCACATTTTTTTCTTCCGTGGGTGCCTCTAATGTTTTAGGTCACCGAAAGTAGTTCCTTCGACTGGGAAAAAATGTTGTCCGATAGCTTGACCAGTCGGGTCATAGAGTATCAGGCGCAGAAAGAAAATGGGAAGGCGTCTTCATTCTTCATGTATGCATACATTATGGACGCAGTTTTTTTTTTACACCATTTCCATTAATGAACTGGAGTTGGACTCCAGCAGAAGACGAGCCCATACACGTTTATCATGCAAAATTATGGGAAAACAAAGCGACAAATTTTGTGTATGAAATCTTCAACTGGGTGATGGTGCCCCTGCATGTCACTATTTTCGGTCACCCACCACCCAGGATCTCGCACAGCATAGAAGACTGGTATGTAGAGGTTGAATTTTCATACCTTAGAGTTTTCAGGGCTTTTGTTCCCCCGCACGAATTTCCATTGTTCATTCCCAACAAGTTGGCTTGTCGTGAGGTTGCCATGCAGACAGTAATCAATGGTATAAGCAAGGATCTTAAGGGATATTCAAGGAAGGTATGGCCACCTTTTCCTGTACATTTGAATTCATATTCTTTATTAGATTTTGGGCATGCCAAAGCTGAGGTAGCAGTCCTGGAAGACCTAAATTTGGTATCCATTGAATACAAGAAGCACGATCCGTAAAGGGTCGTGAGCAATCATTTGGCCAGTTGCGGGCTCAAGAGATTTCAGCACAAGAATTCACCCTCGGATGACATTTTTTAAGGTGCAAGGTCCTATGCCGAGATTCTATCTTGGATACAAAACTTAGCACCCGAGGAAAGAGCCGATGTTCTAAAGTTCCAGGAACAATGACGCAGTTGTCTTCCCACAGTGTTGCGAGGTGAGGGTCTGAGTACGTCGGAGGTGAAACAGAAAGATGTCAAAGGCTCTAAGGATGTGACTCTCGATCAAGAAAAACACTAGGATGAGGGAGAGCAAACTAAGAGTCCAAAAGAAGAGATAAAGACTCCTGACCCACCGAAGAAGCAGAGTCTGGTCACTACTCTGGGAAAATCAACAAAGCAGATTGGAGAACCTATCACACCAGTTACCCCCTTGTAGTCGACGTAGGGAAATATTGATACGAGATGGATCTTCAATGAAGAGTTGAGGCCTATAAGGGTAGAAGAACTCCCTTCGAATGATTTTTTCTTCGATAAGAAGAGAAAGGAAGTAGTAAAAAGGGAATTCTATCAGGAACGAGAGTCAACTGCCAAGAAATATAAAGTTATAACTGATGGAAAAGACAAGAAGAATGAACAATTCACGACTGAAATAGCAGGGACATTAGGAGCATATGCCTTGGTGAATCAATTTTCAGTCGGGCTCTTGAAAAAACATCTTAAATGAAAAAATCACCTCATTAGGACCCTTGAAGCCAAACTGGCCACATCAACAGAGATTTCTAAAGACCAGGCGAGCGTAGGAATAGAGCAGGCCAGGTTGGTCGATAAAAACGAGATAGAGATGCTCAAAACTAAGCTCGAGAAAGCACAGCTGGTGGTCCAGGATGGTTAGATGCAAGCGAGCCAGTAAAGGGATTTGATCAAACAACTACAAGTTAGGGTGGAGATCGCCGAGAACAGACTGATAAACATCGGGATGGTCAAATCCCAAGCGATTGAGATTCGGAGTAGAGTCTCTACGACACAATGAAATTTGTTAGCCAAGGTAGAAGCGATCTGGGACAACTGTTTGCTAGTCAACCAGGTTTCAGAGACAACTATTTGAGATGTTTGATGGAGCAGCTTGGGTTGCCTTCAAAGAGGTTGTGATATCCACAAACAACAGGGGTTTGGGAAGTAGTCCTAGGTTCACCATTTTGGAACAAACTAGAGGAAACATTCTATTAAAATAATGGGAGCACAACATCGCCGAAGGCAAGCAACAAGCCAAAAAGATAACGAATTCCATAGAAGAGGCTTCTAGTTCTATAGATGGCAATCTGCTAGGCATTGATAGTGGAGGTAATGTTAAGGCGTTGATGCAAATGTATATGGAAAAAATCTCGCTTGATCTGAAGGAAAAAGAGGAAAGAGATTCGGCTGAGATTTCCCAAGTGACTATGGTGGACATAGTCCAAATAGACAAATGCATGATTAGACCAAGCGTGCAATTATGTGCCATCGACATCATAGACGAACAGATGGAAGACAGGCTGTCGCAGTTAGCCCAAGAGTGTTACTTCTTTGAAGCCAGATGTCAAGCAGAACCGTCGCGGTTGATATCTCAGCTGGTTGAAAGATGTGTTGCATGTACCGAGCATGCACGAGGACAAACGTCTGGCACTAAGTGAAGATAGAGAAGAATAAATGGAGCGATTGCTCTCCTTCTTGTCATAACCAAAATTTTGTGACGATTGAGATTCTATCTTATTTCTAAAACTGTATAAATATACCACAGAAAGAAAATAAAAGGGCTGGACCTTTCTGTGTTGAATGTAACAGAGTTTTTACATTTTGAGAGTTAATACAAAGCAAAACTGAAGATTCTCAATTCTGTCAAGACTGTGTTATGAGTTTTTTTTCTTGTATCTCATATTTCGTTTCATTTCATATTCCTAACTGACGAATGCTTCATTATAATTTAGTACGACCACTACTATAGCGAATGAATTTTGATTTTCTGTAATTGTTTACTGTTTTTCCTCTATACCAGTTATCAGCGGGTGTAAGACCAGTCAACACTTTCAGAATTATATACATATTTTATGCTACATCGGGTTATTTCCTTACAGTTTTCCTCTTCTGTTTGTACGTGAGATTCTCCCTTGATAGGAGCCTTGCACCATAGATAGCTAAATGTTTTTCTCCCACCTCATACATTTTATTAAGATATAACTCGGTTACGGGAAAGAGCCTTTGATTTGCACCCCGTTTTATTTCCAAAACCATAAATTCTCTTTTATACGACCAAATTGAGACAACACTTAATTCCTCTCTGAAGTTTTTATTATTTTATTGTTCCTCCATGACTGTCCCTGTACCAACACAGCCTAATATTGAACCTGGATTATCAAATCAAACGCACATTGCCATAAACCTTTTTGACACTATTCTTAAAACAGCTACTACCCGGGTTGAACTCGAACGTTCATGGGCTACAATTGAATAGGATATAACTATCCAGGAACAGTTGGAAGCTAGACAATGCCAACATAAAAATATTTATTAGTTTCCTTTGCCGAAGGTTGACGTTTCTCTCTTCTCCACCTTTTACCCACTTTCGGATGCCTAGACACTGTACTTATAAGCCTTAAGTATAGACTCTGGAAAAACACAATGCTTGAGAAACATGATCCCAGTTTGATAGTGATTATAAAGACATACAATTTAATTATGTGGAAAAGAATCAGTGGTGGCAAGATGGGCTAGCCATAGGAATACCACTTATAGATCATATTAGTATCGAATAAAATTGATTCTCACCTTAGAGGGAAGAACATAGTGGATTCTCACTCAATTGTGGAGGTTGTTAGAAGGTCAAAAACTAGTTTCTATTGGCCCCAAGATTGACAAAAGAAGAAGGGAAAAATGGTCAAACTAGACCATGGATGATCCTCCAGATACTGGTGGTCTTGTGTTGTGATTACTTCGATTGGAGAATTAAATGGTGGAGATTAAAATCTTGTCAACTAAGTGGTTAAATGATTTGAATTATGTGTACAATGAAACAAAGATAGAAATACATGCCTAATCCCATAGAGCTATTGCAAAGAACATAGTAATATTGTGAAACCCAAACTCTATTAATAAATGAAATAGTGAAAACATTGCAATATGCAAAGCAATACAAACTATTTAGAATGGTGGTAGCTTATCTTTAAAGAGAGATGTGCTAGCTATGCTCATTGATAGGAAACCCAATATAAGAGGCTGAAATGGTATTTTAACATAAAGTATAAAACCCTAAGAGGCAAAAGCCCTAAAGATACAAAACCCTAACCCTAGGAGATGAGATGGAAAAAGGAATGTGGGCCTCAAGGATCCTAGTTGATACATCAACTTCCCAGGGCCGCAACTATCACATAGTACAAACTCCATTTGAGAAATGGAGTTTGTTTCCATTCTCTATGTGTTTGGATATGTCAACTGCCAAAAATGCATGGGAAATTCCTGAAAAATGCACCGAAACTCCAAGACCTACAAAAATTTAGTAGAAATTCCAAGATGTAGACCCATTCTAAGTTAGTGGAAGAGTTGGGTGGCCACTATTATCCACTTAGCTGATTTTTTCCCCTTACGAAGTAATTGTCCCCATTGTGTAAAGTTCCTCCATTAGATGGGGAAACTTCTGCTAAATCCAACTCATGGTGAATGAGCTTCCTGTATTTGACAACTTAATAGAGTTGTATGTTCTATTAGTGGGTGCTCTTCATCTTGGTCAATTTTAACCTACTCAGTGTATGTTGGATTACTGAGAGGGGGGGTGAATCAGTAATAGAACAATATAATCCTTTTTAACCATATAATGTAAATGTTATATCAATGTAGAATTATCATCCAATATTTTCAGAGTAAATAAACAATGAACAAATGAACAATCATACACGTACACAGTACACCAGTGTTTTTGCATGGAAACCCAAAGCAAGAGAAAACCAAAGATTTTTTTTTCTTATATGTCTTGAAGAATTACATTCATTGGAAGCACCAACTTCCTTTGTTTTCCATTTGCAACTGCAAGGAGGCTCCAATCCCCTAGTTTCTCAGGCTACAACCTTAGGGAAGCAACAACTCCCCAATTCTCTAGCTACAACCCCCTATGTTCTCCGGCTACAATAGGAAGGTGGCTAAAACCACCTGTCCTTGCCCCGTCCAACCACCCTGACGTATACTCTCCAAGTAGCTTCCTTAGAAGCATCTTCTAGGTCACTTTACCCACATAGCCACTTTGTCCACATAGTCACCTATGTCCAACTTTTCCCAATTTGCCACTTGTCCATGTATCCAATAGCCACTTGACCACTTTACCCATTTTCCTCATTTTAGGGTTAACCTTCTTATAACCACTTTCCATAATTAGAAAGTTCTTTATTTACTTTATTATTTAAATAATCCTCCTTGACTTTGTCACTTCACTTTATTATTTAAATAATCCTCTTTGACTTACTTCACTTTATTATTTAAATAATTATTTTTTACTTTGTTACTTCACTTTATTATTTAAATAATTATTTTTTACTTTGTTACTTCACTTTATTATTTAAATAATCTCTTCTTTGCAAGCACTGTGACTACTTTGACCTTTTGGGGCTTCTTGATGACTCATGAGGGCTCTCCAACTTCACATGGACATAACTCTCTAACCGTGAGGAGTTATGTAACGTTTCACATACCACCAAAAATGGCATGACATGTACTATCCATCTAGAATAGTCTTACTTGCAAATATATCAAAACTCATACCATTATACATCAAATAAACTTGGGCCCATTACCCAGACCTTTGTGCTACCGGAATTCGCTACCAAACTTTCTTCAAGGGTTGACATCAATGACAACCAACCCAATTAATCAAAAGTGTAGTCAGGGTTCAGTTTTGTAGGGTCCAACTGCTCGACCATATTTGAGGTGTCCAATACAAGGAAAAACAACGCCACATTAAATATAGGGTGTAAGCCAAGTAAGGTGGAATACTCAATTCAAAATAATTATAAGCCAAAGTTTTGGTGATGGTGTAAGGTCAATATTGGAGTGGTCTAATATTCCTATGGGGACTTGTGAGTCAATATTTTTTTGCATGTACAACCATACCTTATCAGCAACCTAAAACTAGTGTGGATCTTGATGTTGATCATGTTGTTTCTTATACTTAGCAATCATGATTTGTTTGTTGGATATGTTGGATCCATTAAAAAAAAGTTGGTTTCTCTATCTACTTCATCCTAAGCATGGGAGGACTCTTCCTGTGTAGATGCAATGGGTAGAGCTACATTAATTAGGGCCAATGGTTGGAACAACCTGAAAAGGATTATGGATAATAGAGTTGTAAAGGGATACATTGTATCTATGTTGGGAAGGTTCCCATACCATCCACATCGATTCTTACATTTCTACAATCATAGGATATGTATGATCATAACATTAACTACCTCTGTATTTCCATCCATTTTGGGGTGGAAGGAAATTGATTTGGTCAGCTTGGTGTCCATCATTGACCATAGGATGGACCAAAAAGTACACAAGAACATGTTTTCCTTATATAAAATAATGGTCTACAATATCCCAACATGAACCCAAACTCACTTGAAGAAGAGCTTGGCAATGGATTCTATTGTGATATGTTTCTTGTAGGTTGCCAAGATGGCCATCTTAGAGAACTGGTCAACAAAAGCAAATACATAATTGTTACCATGCTTTGTTGAGGGTAGGCCTAGTGTATAATTCATGGACACTAACTCCCTATGCATTTTTGTGGTTGAAAAAGTAGTGTACAACCCTTTCTTCTTTATGGTAAGTTTAATGATGGAGCAGGTTGTGCATAATATAATATACTTGTTAATGTCCTATTAGAGTTTTTGATAGTAGAAGTACTTTTGCAACAATGCCACTCCATTCTCCACACCAAAGTGAACTACATGACCCAACTATAATGCACCTCCCAAATTATTTTCTCACACTTGCTTGAAGGAACGCACATATGGCCTAGATGGCATAGAAGTTCATCCTAGAGGTGAAAGTTTGAAACTTTTTTACTTGCACCTAGTGTCCGAAATGTATTAGTATAGTTAGGGTCATCTTCATATAATTAGCAACACTCAAAAGTCTCATGCCCACGAGAGTTAAGTATTGTTGTTAGCATCACAACTAGAGGTTAGCAGAGGAAATCCACAACTTAGTTTGTATTACCCTTATTGTACTTGATGTTCAAGTGGAATTGTTGTAGGTATGTGGATCACTTCTTATGGTAGTCATTTTGTAACTTTACCTATATCTACATGAATTGCATAGGCTTATAATTAGTGTGGATGGTGATTTCCTTTCCTATAATATAATGCATCCATTGTTGACATGAATGCACAATGGAGTACATCTCCTTGTCATACATTGGGTACCTATGAACCACTTTAGAGAGTGTCTCACTATGACGGGCCATCAAATGTCCATACTGATATAGGACTAATCGGTAGGTGCAAACACTAACTGATCTCCCTAGATCCACCTAGATCTAGAACAAAACAAACCAGAACATGATGCTTTTCTTAAGTTTTAGATATTGAATTTACTAACTAAAGAGGGATGAGTGACATACCGTTTAAATGTCGCTTCCTCTCGCCATCGCCATCCTAGCTCCGTTTCAATGCTCATACAATGATGAACCTACAAAAGAACGCAACCAAACAAAGTGATAGTAATAGCATAAACTCAATATAAACCTATGTATGTGATCAAGGAATCATACAATAAAACACAACAAGCTTTATAGGAAAGAATCATATTACTGTATCATATTAAATGTGAAAGAGAGATTACAACCATGGCCTTGAAATCGTAAGGTCCCTTCCAACTGTCCTTCATTCCCCACACACTTTCACTCCAAGGATTCTGATACCATAGATCTGATAGCTACTCACAATCTATCTTGACAAAACAAATCTCAAAGCCACTTGAACCAAGCTAATAATTCCAAGCCAACAAAGGCTAACCAAAGCTCAGCTAACTTTCTCCATGAGAGATCCTCTCCTTTTATAAGTTGAAGAGGATAAGTTGAGGAGGTTAGGGTGATCCCACTAAATCATGAACGCGAGTAAGATCCAAACCATTTGGATGCCACCTCACCATGGAAGTTTCTCCTTCTAGAAGATTTGAGAAAACGCTCATTTTTCCCACATGTAAGCATTCTCGTACCCTACCTATAGAGCAGCCTGCAATCAGTTCCCACCCTAAGTGTGGGAAGCCTGTGAGAATCAAGCATTCTCACACCCTAATACATAGGCAGCCTGCAAACTTCTCTTTTTTATGGGGTTTTTACAAAGGAGAATGCAACCTCTTTTCTAAGGAAAAGTTCTTCTGCCTTCCTTCTTCAGGAACTCAGGCCACTGACCCCTCTAAAGATAACAGACAGGTTTACATCATTAACGGTCATAGGGATGAGGAAAATAATGTGTAACAGAGAGCCCCCCAAAGTATGAAGTTAGAAAAGAGTGATAGCTGAAATACTTTGTCGAGTGTGTGTAGGGAACAAGGAACAGTCGGTCGGAAACCTGCCAACAAACAAGGAAATACAGTAAAATAATATATCATCATTGAGGTAGGCATTCCCATACTCAGAATACAAATGACTCAGAGCATAAATGCAGACATGCAAAGATCCATGTCAATTGAGACAAGTCATGGCCACCAAACATACACTGTGGATCCATGCCAATATGACTCAATTCTGAACATAGCCACCAAAAATACACTATGGATCTATGTGTTAAAGTTTCAAATTCAAACATAGCCACTAGACATACAATGTGAATCTATGCAAAAGTACAAACTGAATATACTCTAATGCAACCTGAATCCATGAGAAAATATTAAGGGTCTTTATCTCCACCACTCTATAGTACGAATCTAACCATGTGATTACATGTGTCGAAGTCGAACATGGTAGAAACCACTTGATGACTGGTCATTAGTGTATACCATTGACAATTGCGAGGAAAATCACCATTAATGTCAATGACTCCCAAGGTACACTAGTACAATCCAACGAATGTGAATTAATGAGTTGAAGTCGAACATTTTGCTGAATCTCTCGATCAGGAGCCAATAATGAAAACCCACTGTCGAAAGTGAGGAAACCTGCCATTGAGGCATGCAAGTTCCAAGGTACCAACTAGTTTCTAAGTCTAATTCTTGGATAATGAGTTGAAGTCGACAGGAAAAGACTCGTCACATGAGGGCCTTAATGTATCCCACATCAATGACACGAAATGGGTAACAAGATTTGAAGTAGATCAGAGTAACAAGTGATTTAGGATTGACTCGGGGATGGCCGATGCAATAGAAGGCTTAAAGACTGCAGAAATGGTCGACGCAATAGAAGGCTTTCTGGGTTGAACATCTTTTTGAACATATTGATGACACGACAACTGTCTTGGAAAATATTGACTCAACAACATGGATCACAGACCAATTTGTAATCTTATAAAGCAGTATGACCAAGAAACGAGTGGATTTTCCAACCTAGACACAAGGCGATTGAAAGGGTGTCATGTTCAAAAGCAACTCTTCCATAGAATACAGGTTTAGATACATTTCTTTCCCAATTTTTCCCCCAACATTTTTGGCGAGTACCTCTATATTTTTATACAAGCTTGAGGAGGATAACATATGCTTGTAATGTAAGCTCATCCTTCAGACGAGTCCTTCGGAGTATGTTTAAAGAACCCTAGGAAGGAGTGGTTCGGTCCCATCGTGGGTCTTTCGATGTTTATTTTAACAAGTCCAAAGAAAGAAAACTCAAAGGTTTTTCATGATTATAGAGTCTGGAAAAACACTTAAAAGAGAACTCTCTCAGTTCCTTTTTCGTAAAATAGTCTGATGAGACCGAAAAAGAGATAAATTATCGCTCAATAGATGCTTTCTTCAAATACTTTAACGAGCGTGAAAATAGCAAGTTCGCTTGGCAATCTTTTCATGTTTAGAGAGTCTGAAAAGAGCTTAAAGGGAACTCTTGGGGGTTCCTTTTTCATATAACCTTTATGAGTTCAAAAAAGTGATAAAAGTATAATCTGTTACATTCTCGTTGATTTACGAGCATGAGAAAAACAAAGACAGCTCGGTAACTTATTCTCATGTATTTACGAGCATGAGAAAGAACAAAGACTAAGCTCGGGATTGTTTTCATTTTTATGCAAGCTTTAAAACAAAACAAAACTATGCTTGGGATAGATTTTAATTTTTACACAAGCTTAAAAACTAAACGAAACTATGCTTGGACCTGGTTTCATTTTTAGACAAGCTTGAACTAGAGGAAACTATGCTTGAGGTAGGTGGTTTCATTTTTACACAAGCTTGAACCATAGAAAACTATGCTTGCAACTTCCCAACGCATGGTTGGTACTTAGACCCCAGCTTAAGAATCTAGTGGCTGAAACTTCAGCATGAAGTCCAGAGGCTATAAGCAAATTCCCCCCAAGATTCGTTTCATCCAACTACAAAGGAGAATGAAATGAATCTTCAAATACTAGATGAAGGACTTGACTCAAATAGAGAGGGGGAAAACTATTTCATTTTTTAACAAGCTTGACATAGAGACAATAACTATGCTCGTAACCTCTGTTTCATTTTTTAACGCGATTGCTGTAGAGATGAAAAAGCTATCCTCATAAGTGGTTTCATTTTTTAACAAGCTTGAAATCAAAAAACCATGCTCAAAGACCTTTGTTTCATTTTTTAATGAGGTTGCCTCAGAGACACAAAAACTATCCTCGATACCTTTCTTCTTGATCATGGATTCCAAGAGGACAATGCTCTGGAATGGCACCATGTCATGGGACAGAACTCGGTCATGGCTTCCAAGAGGTCTTCACTGGAAGGAATAAATACACTCTGGAAGGACACCATGTCGAGGGTCGCGACAGGAGTAAAGATATTAGGCTCTAACAACCCTATTGAAGAGATCACCATGTCAACTACTGGATCTAAGTCATCAGAAGTTGAAGCCATGGGCGACAACGCCACATAATTGACCTGTGGTGGGGGCGATGCCATCTGCATATAAGAACCATTCAGGGAGGCAATCCAGGTGGGGTCAATGAATGAAAGTTGATCAACAGTCACAACTCGTCCATCGTGAGGGAAAGATATCACACAAAAAAGAGTCGACACAATAGCTTTCATGGCATAGACATAATCTTGCCCAAGGAGTAAAGCAAAATCCAAGGGGTCTTGGACTACCATGACGTCAATAAAGATATTTTTCCCTCCCAAAGTTACAGGAAACTGAAGAAGGGTCCCTAAAGGTTGATTGATTCTTCTGTTAAAAGATAATAGATTTTGAGTAACCAACGCAAGTGGAGGATAACCCAAGGCTTGCCAAGCAATAGAGGACAAAATACTAATAGATGAACCTTCATCTATCAGCGTCTGAGGAACGTCCCGACCACAAACCTGTACTGTAATCTGGAAAGGAATGTAAGAGGGAAGATGAGGTCCAGTTAGCACACCCCAATCAAAATGGATGGCCTCATTACTTGGAGGGGGTCCTACGAGAGAAGGAGGAATATCCCTCGGTACGGGAGAGTCTATATCAACGAGAAAAATGTGGGAAGTATCGGGTTTACTCTCGAGCAGGAGAGTACAATCGATCGATGGAGAGATCAGATCAACCACTTGAGTTTCATTCTCCAAGGAGAGAATGGGGTTGACAGATGGAAACGAATCAACCACTTGGGTGACACTCTCTAACGAGAGAGTGGGATCGACCAAGGATGGGATCGGATCGACCGCTTTAGTTTCACTCTCTGAGGGGAGAGTGGGATTGACTGAGGATGGTATCATATCAACCACTTTGTCAACTGGTGTGACCATATTAACCACTTGATCAACCACACTGACCGACGAGGGAACTAGATTGATCATTCCATCAACTAAAGGTGGGTTGAGAGAAAGCTTGCGATAAGCAGCTGGAAGTTGAGGCTGTGAAACAGTCATGCCTTCCAGTAATTTCGAGGCTTTTTCCATATGAGGGCAAAGATGAGTTAGATGAATCCCTTTGCATAACATACACAGGAACTTAACTCTACTTTTCTTCTTCCCAACCGTATCATGACTGGTTGACAGGGGGTCGTCAGCATGTTGCTCAGAGGCTAACAAAATGGATTGGCGAGGATGTGTAGACCATGCTTCTATAACCTTGGATAGACCAGGGCATTCCTTAAGAAGATGGCTACCCTTACAAATTCTGTAAGGGTACTTGGGCTTACGGGTTGTTTGGGTGATCTTGACATCATCAACACTCCCAGCACGATTAACAGTAACTGGTTGTTTTCCAACATGTTTGACAGTTGTTGGAGGTTTTGACCCTCTCTTATCTTTCTTCTTCTTAATCTTTTGTTTCTTCTTCTTCTAATTCACCGGGTTACTAGCTTCATAACTTTCACTCGACGAAGAAGATGAAATCGGAGGCAACCTTGCAAGTGAATAAGGTGAAGAAGACCTTACTGGTGAACAAGGTGAAGGATCAACATGAGGTTGTTGTTCTTGGGGGGAAGTGCTTGTGACTGAAGCACTAACTGCATTCAGGATTACCTGAGTGGAAAAAAACCATACCGATAATCCAATTGTGAGACCTGGAAGGCTCAAAGTAGCGATGTGAGGAGGACCAATGTTCCCATAAGAAGGACAAACAAAAGGTTCCCCTAGAGCAGGGGGTCCTTCATTGGTCATTCCAGGAACTGATGCCATTAAACAAATATCCAATCTAGAGTCCTCTAAGGAAAAAAAACAACACACGCTAAAAATCTAGTAAGCAAGCAAACAAACAAAATCTTCTTACAATGAGCACACTAGTTGGTGATGAAATCCAACATAGCAGGAACAATGTAAGAAGGGGCTAAGATAGAGCAGGTGGAAAATTTACGTTGATGACCTGCTTAACATACTTACACCCTGGTGCAAGCTCCCACACATAATTGTGGGTATACCCTCCAAGGAGCCCGAGTGAGTTTGGCCAACGTCGATTCCAGGTACCGTGGAGACTTGCCCCTCCACAGTCACCTTGTGTAAGACCCTAAGAAGATAGGCCACTAAGGTTACCACTGACAACAATAAATCCTGGGGGGATAGTCGAGAGTCCGATCCACACACAAGGGCAGGGTATCTAGCTTGAAATCAACTCGAGAGGCTTCCACTCATCATTGTGGGTATACCTCCAAGTGACCCCCGTAATACGTGCAATCTCTACATCGATATCAACAAAGCAGGGTGAGTAACTCTGTCAATGTCAATGAGACCTCGGGTTTGACCCTTGTGTGAGAAGGGCTTCCCAGGACAAAATGTTGTAAGTGTAATTTGACACTCCTTAACACAAGATTCTATTGTGTATTTTGTGCTTTGGAAAGTTTTCTTTCACACCTATTCTAAAACCCTACAACTAATCTAATGTAGGTTTGCTACCAGAAAAGATAAAAATGTTTAATCAATTTTTATAAACGCTTCATTTTATGGATGTTGTTACTCAAAAGGAAAATGGTGTGGAAAATATGGTGTTTCGACCGACTCGAAAATTATGCAAAGAGATGAAGATGCAATCTTTTCATTTCAATGAAATTTATGCTACGAGAAGGAGAAAACATTTATCATTCCTAGATGCACGATGTCCCAAAAGATATTAAACTTATCAATATCAAGATTCTCAAGAAATGAGAAAAAGGTACTGAACACCAATGCACAATTCATGGCCCCCCTCGGCCATGAGGGGGAAAATATTTCATAATTTAAGATCAAAAAATGCCAAGAATCATGCAATTTCGCTACTTCAAATGCAAGGATGCCCACAGTCTAATATAAAGCAAGAAATTAAATATTTTTTTTTCAAAAATTTCACTAAAAGAAATAATGAACTTTCTTAAAACAAAGAAACCCAAACAAAAAGTTTTCATTTAAAGTGAACTATTCAGAAGAAATCTCATCTTTCCTTAAACAATTCTAAAGAAAACACATGCTTTGTAATTCAAAGAAACTCAAAGCAAGAGACTAATCCTTCAAAACCAAACAAAGAAAAAGTGGCTAAAAGAAACTCAAAGGATGTTAAGCAGACTATAACCAGATCAATATAGGCTCCAAAAGCTCAATCCAGCTGATCAAAGAAAAACTGGGTCATCAAAAAATGACAAGACCCAATCCAAAAAAGTTTACAAACAAGTTCGCAGCCTAGCAATAGAGTACAGTGCAAGAATTAGGTATTCTTGCAAGCTAGACATTGGTAGGCTGGGAGAAGTTTGCACCTAACTGAACAATAGGGTGCGAGCATCAATGATTCTCACAGGCCACAGAGAGGTACAGTGCGAGAATGTCTGTAATCAAAGAAAACTTTGAAAAACAATAGGGAATCTAAGTGAACTTCTAGATCTAGAGAGTCTGGATGGACGTCCCACATACTTAGAAACCAGAAAACAAACAATCAAAGGAAGGGAAAATAGACTAACTAGAAACCAATCTATTCCCCAGTGGAGTCACCAATTTTGTTATCAGACTAATCGGTAGGTGCGGACACTAACTGATCTCCCTAGATCCACCTAGATCTAGAACAAAACACACCAGAACATGACGCTTTCCTTAAGTTTTAGATATTGAATTTACTAACTAAAGAGGGATGAGTGACATACCGTTTAAATATCGCTTCCTCTCACCATCGCCATCCTAGCTCTTTTCCAACACTCATAGAATGATGAACCTGCAAAAGAATGCAACCAACCAAAGTGATAGCAATAGCATAAACTCAATATAAACCTATGTATGTGATCAAGGAATCATACAATAAAACACAACAAGATTTATAGGAAAGAATCATATTATTGTATCATATTAAATGTGAAAGAGAGATTACAACCATGGCCTTGATGTCATAAGGTCCCTTCCAACTATCCTTCGTTCCCCACACAATTTTAGTCCAAGGATTCTGAGACCATAGATCTGATAACTACTCACAATCTATCTTGACAAAACAAATCTCAAAGCCACTTGAACCAAGCTAATAATTCCAAGCCAACAAAGGCTAACCAAAGCTAAGCTAACTTTCTCCATGAGAGCTCCTCTCCTTTTATAAGTTGAAGAGGATAAGGTGAGGAGGTTAGGATGATCCCACTAAATCATGAAAGTGAGTAAGATCCAAGCCATTCGGATGCCACCTCACCATGGAAGTTTCTCCTTCTAGAAGATTCGAGAAAACGCTCATTTTTCCCACGTGTAACCATTCTCGCACCCTGCCTATAGAGAAGCCTGCGAACAGTTCGCGCCCTAAGTGTGGGCAGCCTACGAGAATCAAGCATTCCCGCACCCTAATACATAGGCAGCCTGCGAACTTCTCTTTTTAATGGGGTTTTTACAAAGGAGAATGCAACCTCTTTTTCGGGAAAAGTTCTTCTGCCTTCCTTCTTTAGGAACTCAAGCCACTGACCCCTCTGAAGGCAATAGATAGGTTTACATCATTAATGGTCATAGGGATGATGAAAATAATGTGTAACACATACTGAGTGAGGACTACACCAATATCATAGTCCGAAGCACTCATATCAATATTGAATGTATATTGCAGGTCTAATAGAATGAGGCTTGGTGTTGATTAGAGGTAGTGCTTCATATCCTCTAATGTTTTCTTTTGTGAGAGCCCAAAACATTAGGACCTGCAAAAGTATACTATAACTACCAAGATGGCCACTCGACCCTCCAACAACTTCTTTTTCTCTCATAGGGTGACAAATAATTGTTCGCACAACTCCTTTGACTTCCACTATGACAAGGATATTTTGAGTTTGTATGACAACTCCCTACAACATGCAACTCTCACCTTCACTCTTGTTCACCTCGACAAACACACCCTCATTGATTCTCACTAGATTTACACGCCAAATGATGGACAACACATGTTTTTCATCCTTACATCGGGTGAATTCTCCACGCAACAACAAGCATGCCTCTTAACACAATGCACTCTCATCCATTCAGTCGTTGGGTGACTATTCTTCTATTTTTTATGGTGGTTCCTCCAAACGAAAAATGGTTTTATAAATGGATGCTATGACCACAAAAACAATAACTCAAACATGTGGTTTCTTCCCATCTCACCACCTAATCCGGATTTATGAGCAGAATGAAATGAATAATAGACTGAATACAATAAAACAGAGATAACAACAGATATTTAGTGAATAATAACTTCTATTGAATAAATGAAATAGGATGAAACTGTAAAACTGCAGAACTAAAACAACTTGTTCGAATGGTGGTAGCTATCTCTAAGAAGAGATGTGTCTGATACGTGCATCCATATGAGAAGAATGATTACAATGAGGCACTAGAGGCCCTTTTAACATTATGCATGAATGCCAAAACCCTAGACATCCGAAAACCTAACCCTAGGAGGTGAAACTCCAAAGGTTATGTAGGCCTTGATGGGTAAGTTGGTACCTCAACTTTCTGGGGTCATAACTTTTGCATACAACCTCCATTGTAGGCGTGTGATAGCTCGTTGGAAAGGTATTTTCGAGAACGACACATTATGCCATTAAAATTTGATTGTGGCAAGCCAAAAAAACACTATTTAGGGCCCCAAAACGACCATGAAAGTACAGAAATATGTACTGACATGAAAAATTTCAAACTAAGCCAGTTGGATTAGGTGGGTAGCCACCAATCTCCACCCGGAAGATGTGTAGGGCTTCAGACAGCCCCAGAAGTGTAGAACCCACAATTACAAAGAAGTACAAAAGAACGTGTTGAACTAAAAACTGTCAAGAGGAGCCAGTTGGAATAGATGGGTGGCCACCAATATCCACCTGGATCAATCCTCCCCCCTTAGGAAGCAATGGTATCCATTGCGTTGAGTTCCCCCATTGGGTGAGGAAAATTATGTTGAATTTGGCCTCAAGTTAACCACTTGCCTTGGTGTAGGAGCTTCCCTTCCTTGACAACCCGATAAAGCTGGATCCTTTGTTGGTGAGTGTCCTTGACTTGTGTGTCCACTATCTAATCAGTGGATTCCTGTTCCATGCAATCAGGGTTGAGATCTGTTGGTCTCAGTTGTTATGCGATATCTAAGGTATCCAATAAGGGTGAAAAATATGGCCGAAGGAGGTCCACATTGAACACTGGGTGCAAGCTAAGGAAGGGTGGAAGGTTGAGCTCAAAATAATTGCTACCCAAAGCCTTGGTGATAGTGTAATGCCCATAGAGAAGTGGGCGAAGCTTCCAATGGGGCCCTACAAGGTGCTCTTTCTGCAAATGTAACGAGACCTTGTCTCCCACCTGAAACTGGTATGGTACCCTGTGTTGATCATAGTTCTGCTTCTACTTAGCATTAGCTTTATACAAAATCTCATGGACCTTTTGAAGGATGTGCTGAATCCGCTCAATGAATTTGGTAGCTTTGTCGACCTCGGACTGAACATGGGAATATTATGCATGTGTGGTGGCAAGAGGTAATGCAACATGAATGGGACCCAAGGGTTGAAATCCCAACCCCACCTGAAATGGGATATGATCGATGGAGCTATGGAGAGCCATGTTATAGTTGTGATGAAAATAGGGGAGACTCTCATCCTAGGTATGCATATGCTTAGAGTTTTACATGCACAAGATGTGCACAATCATACGATTGATGACGTTTGTTTTGTTGTCATTTTTGGAGTGGAAAGCAGTGGATTTAGTGAGCTTGGTGTCCAACAGTGACCAGAGACTCGACCAAAATGTGTTGAGGAACCTGTTGTCCCGATCGGAGATGATGGTCTATGGTATCCCAAAATGGACCACACTCATTCAAAGAAGAGCTTGGAAGTATCTTCCACTATGATTCTCTTATTGCAGTCTATGAGGATGGCCATATTTGAAAACCAACTAACTATCACAAATACACAATCATTTCCTTGATTGGTGGATGGAAGGCCAGAATTATAATCCATCGATATGGATTCCCAAGGCCTCTCGAGAGTCGGAAGAGGCGTGTATAAACCTTGCTTATTTATGACAGTTTTGGCAATGGCACAGGCAGTCCAGGATCTGTTATACTTGTTGACGTCCCGTTAAATTTTTGGCCAATAAAACTTTTTCTGTAGAACAGCCACAGTTTTCTCCATGCCAAAATGTCCTGCCATCCGACTGTAGTGTTTGCACACTCTCTTGCAAGAACACAAAGATGGCGAAGATGACATAAAAATCTGTCTTGAATGTGAAAATTGGTGACATTCGTGCCTGTACCCAAGAGCTGATAGGTGGTGGCGAAGTCCAGATGTTGCTAATAAATTTGGGGCCACTCAAATGCCTCGTGTCCACAAGAATGGAGCATGGTGGTGAGTGCATCCACGAGAGGTCGACTGAGGAAGTCATCGATAGGATTTGCGCTCCCTATCTTATACTTGATGTTGATATGGAACTGGGTTAGGGTTAGGGTTTTGGATGCCGCTGGCTCCTATATGTATTTTGTATTGTAAACATTGTAAGACAATGAATGAATATAGAATATGCTTGTTTTCTTGGTTTGGGTTTCCAGGGGAAAAATCTCTGTGTAATGTTTGTATTTGTCATTGTATATTTTTTGTTCTTTTCTGAATATCTGTTTTCATTAGACATTGTACAAGTTTAGAATTTACAGAATAGTAGTCTACATAGGCCTCATGGTGAAGTCACAACCTGCAAATACATTGCCATACTCGATCTCGAATATCGAAGAAGGAAGTATGTCCCGATCATTGGCAATAAATTCGAGTTTCTGATGGACTCTAAACATCTCTTCACTGGATGGCTATGTCACTTGTGCTACCCCATGCTTTGAAAAGATTGTCGGGAAGTGTGTGAACTTCACTAACTAGAAAAATGTTGCACACCCACTATCTTTCCTCTGTGCCCTCGGTATACCTATGATGCAATCTATCAACATGCTCTCCCACTCTCTACTCATAGCACTGATTTATATGATGCTAACAAAAAAATCCCCTTGACTGCCTTTGATAAGACATATAATTTTAAGTTGCACAAACTCAATCAGCTCCTCAGAAGACCACTCCTCCATGCATCCAATCCTAAGCATCTCAAGAGTAAACTCTGGAAAGTGAAAACTAGCCATCTCATCTGTATTGAATGTCAATTTGTCAAACTCTATAGCCCCAAGGTCCCAAGCTAACCTCCACGAGGAACCATCATGCTGACCCTGCACCCCTCTGGTCATAATCGTCTGATCACCATGCCAAAACTTCACTCTCCTCTCCTAGGCCCCCAAGATGAAATCCCCGAAAGGATTGAACTCACTGTCCTGGATCATGTCTCGCCCAGGAATCTTAGTGAAGTCATAGTCTACCAGCCTGTGAATAGACTCAATATTAGGTATCACGAGGGAAACTTTACCTCATCCTATAGGAAAAATATCAACAAATCACCTCACAATATCCTAACAAAGATGTAGCCCAATCACTGACATGACCTTGTCAATCATTCTCATCATCTAAAACAATCTATCACTCCGATGAATGCCAAGATCCCACCACCAAATTGGAATTCCACCACTCCCAATGCCATTTTCAATGTCTGTGAACCACTCCAATAGAGTTTGTATCTCCTCGTGTTCACTCTGCACACTAATCATATGGTCTAAATGAAAGACCATTGTCATGGACACAATTCCACCTATCTCATCCAACTAACTCAAGTGAAATTCCCATGTCCTATTGTATATAATGAGGGAAACAAATAATTGTTAGAAAAACAAGATCGTGGAGCAATTAAAAAAATGAGGAAATAAAACACAAAAGATACACAATACAATAGAGACACAAATATACGTGGTTCACCCAGTGTGGGCTATGTCCACCAAAGAAATTTCTAGGTCCTTCCTTTATTATTATCCAACAAATGAAGAGATACAACCTACAACACACTCGTTGTAACTTCCTCTTCTTTCTCTCACAGTCTCCTCTCTCATAATACAATATTTGAAATGATACACAAACACAATACAATTCCCTCATAAAAGAGGTTTTCCTTCTAGGGAAACAAAACCTAACATAACTTCTACCGTCAGATCTGTGACCTTATAATGAATGGTCCATATTTACTATGAAATTACAATATACATTTACAATGAAATTTTTCCTTCGGGGTACCACTTTTCCCCAAACCCACTAGCCAAGGGGATGAGCCCCCGGAACCCCACAGGGGGGGAAATCCCACCCTACAACCTCCCCGCGTGGAGGGGTGTACAGTATTCCGGGGTGCACAGTCTTCATGGGGTATAAACATGGTTGAAAAAAAAGACATATGAAACAGGAAGATAATCAGACTCCACAACCAACAATCTCCCACTTGGAGACTGATCACAACAACTCCACTGTTGTTGTACCTATTGGAGTATACTCCACCTTGGATCTGGAAAATTTCTTATATTCACCTTCATGCTTAAAGACCAACTGAAACTGAGAAGGAACTCAGTTTCTCCTTGGTTACTCCCTTTGTTAACATGTCTGCAGGATTCTGGCTAGTGTGTATCTTTTCTAACTTCAAATTTCCATCTTCCAAGATGTGTCATATGAAATGGTACTTGAGTTGTATATGATTAGTATTCAAATGGAAGATTGAGTTCTTTTCAAGATGAATGGCACTCTTGTTGTCATAGTACAACCTGCTATTCTCTTGCTTCTTTTCCAATTCCTCCATAAACCTTTGTAACCAGATCATCTCTTTATTAGCCTCTGTAGCAGCAACATACTATGCCTTTGTTGTTGAAAGAGGTAAGACATATTCCAAATCTAAGGAAAAATATGATTTCAACAAGGCAGTTGGCAAGTGAAGGTTGTATATCCATATTTACATATAAGGTGTCGAAGGTCACCAAAGGATCACTGGTGATAGAAAAAGGAGAGAAGGTAGGTACATTGAATTTATGTATTGGTAATACTGACTCTTCTATCTATTTAGCTTCTACATGAGTGGATATAGCACTTTGGCATCATAGGCTTGGACACATGAGTGAGAAGGGGATGCAGATACTTCACAAAAGAAATTTGTTGCCATATCTTGAACAAATTGATTTGGATTTCTGTGAGCATTGTGTTTATGGAAAACATAAGAGAGTCATATTTCTCAGAGTCAGAAAAGAAAAGAAGAGTGAAAGGTTAGAGCTTGTGCATACAGATGTATGGGGACCAGCTCAGGTATCATCTCTTGGTGGCTCTCATTATTATGTTACTTTTATTAATGATGCAACTAGAAAAACTTGAGTTTATTGCATTCGACAAAAATATGATGTTTTTGATACTTTTAAGAAATGGAAAGCTTTGGTTGAGAATGAGACATGAAAAAGGTTGAAGTGTCTTAGATCAAACAATAGAGATGAATATTGCAGAGGATTTTGATGATTATTGTTCATACCATGAGATTCATAGAGAGAAGACAGTTCTAGGAACACTACAAGAAAATGGTGTGTCAGAAAGGATGAACAAGACAATCATGGAGTATGCAAGGAGTATGAGATTGCATGTTGGTTTACCTTTACAGTTTTGGGTAGATGTTGTAGATATTGTTGTTCACTTAATAAATAGAGAACCGTCAAGATCCTTGGATGGTAGAATTCCATAGGAGGCATGGACAGGTAAAAAGGTAAACTATTATTTTTTGAAGACTTTCAGTTGTGAAGCATTTGTTCATATTGATAAAGAAAACAGAACAAAGCTTGAGGCAAAATCCAAGAAGTGTACCTTTATTGGATATAGTGTTAATGATTTTGATTATCGCTTATGGGATTATGAAAATCACAAAATCATTAGAAGTAGAGATTTCATATTCAATGAGAAAGTCATGTACAAAGATTAGTTGTAGGGAAAGAAATAGGAAAAAGAAAAAACAGAATACACAATGCTTGATGAGATCATTGAAAAAGAAATTCCAAAGGTACCAGAAAATAAAAATGTACAACAATAGGAGTTTGAGGTACATGTTTCTCATGGTGTTGTACATTTTGATTTTCTGGTACCTTTGGAATTTATTTTTCAGTGATCTCATCAAACACTGTGTATTCTGGTTTTTCTTTTTCCTGTTTCTTTCGCTGCAACTGATCTTCGTACATGACCTTCTCATTGAATATGACATCTCTACTCCTAATGATTTTGTGATTTTCATAATCCCATAAGTGATAACCAAAATCATTAACACTGTATCCAAAAAAGGTAAACAATTCTTTTTTGAAGACTTTCGGTTGTGAAGCATTTGTCCATATTGATAAAGAAAATAGAACAAAGCTGAGGCAAAATCCAAGAAGTGATAGCTAAATGATTGTAGTGTTGAGATAACTTGGATGTCGTAGACATCAAGAAGATAGTGTATGCTAGAAGTTGTACTTATTATTTAATTTATCATTCAAAATATTGCTATGATCTGTGGTAAGTGTGGTTTTGAGAGGACACATAGCTTTCCCAAAGCGGTTGTTTGATGACGTGACTCTAAGAACAACAATTTTATAGTATGTCTTTATGTGGGGTGTTGTCCCTAGTTCTATGAGGAGGGGTGTAGGTATTTCTCAGCGTTTATCCTCTGAAACCTGGAGTCATGGGAGCACTGTGTGAAGTCACGATCCCCTAGATGTGTAATGACCATTGTTAGTTGCCTATTGGGGAAGCTTGGTCAATATGTATGACACTTCCACTTACGGGTTCTATATCGAGTTAGATCAATATAGTCGATGCTCCAACTTAGTCCAGTAAAGGAAAAGATATGATGGTAGATGGAAGTAGGTTAGGAAGGAAGGATGATTCGTTGTTAGTTGATATTCTTTCTTGGGAATTAGATGTGCCACTATTGTTTCTCACTTGGTTCCAAAACACACATTTTATTCCCTTTCTATATTTTAAGTGTAATGATGAATTATGGATGAATTATTGTAGTTGTTAGATAATGTTACTGAATGATGCATTTGTTGTCCTGCATGCCTTGGTATGATCATACAGGAACAATGCACTAGATGCAATAGTTGATTATCATTAACACATGCACAGTCTATGTGTTCGCTCGCTACGCATACATACCCTACACATGTACACTAGTAAAATTAATCAATGTATTAATTATTAAACTAAATTATTAAGTATTTAATTGAATGGTTTAATGACTATGTAAATTATATTGCATACAAAAATATCTAGTATCATTAAATATCTTCTTTGTCTTGATTGACGGTTGGTATGATGAATTAAATGAGTATGGTGGGTTGTCATGTTCATTTTGGGAAATTTGCCAAAGGGCATGTATAAGCTAACACGAGAAGAAAGACTTTGCATTTTATTTATTGTTATATATGCAAATCATGTATATTTTAGTTTTATTTTAACTTTCCCAAAAAAATCTAGATAAGGGAGGTTGATGGTTGTTAATGAAACTGGTTGAGGAGACTTGGGGAAGGGTGTGTGGAAACTTGATAAATAGGAGAGGAGGTTGATAGGTTGGAGGAGGTTGGGAGGCTGGATAATTCCTGGAAGATAGAATTCTTGTGAGTCTTCTTAGAGCATATGTGCTTTGTTTTTCTTGGAGCCACGGGCGCAAAGGGTCAAGAAACCGAAAGTTTTCTTGAAGATAGGAAGTCAACTAGGCTCCCAGTTGGCTGGGAGGATTTCTTTGTTTCTCTCTGGGCAAGTGAAAGGGACATGAATACTTGGGAGCATCTTCCTACTACTGGTAGGACTACATTACAAATGGTCATCTTCAACAAACTAGGGAAGAGGTATTTCACTTGGTATATTTGATATGTTTGCATTGGTGAATATGATCACTTCACCACTAGTTTACGTGCATGGTGTCAGTTTGTTCAATGATAAATTAAGGGGTTCATGGGGAGTTGAAAGCCATTGAGGTGGACATGGTGCGCAAATTTTTTGACTATTGATTTTGTGGTCTTTACTGGTGAACCAGTGATTGGCGAGTGGAAGAAAAGGGCCAAAAATAATTATCTACTCCTCAACCTCCAATCGCTAGTCATCACGGGATTGGATAGAATGTTGATGACCATTAGTTTGTTTCCATCTCTGAAGATGCTATCAATCAACTTTCATATCATCGTCAATTCCTTAATATATTCATCTGGTTTGATGGGATGGTCTCAACAGGGTCTGTCACATGCTCTTATCTCCCACTGCTTTGATGAGATGGCTCACGGGAGATGAAAGAGGATGGAATTTGACGTCGCTTACGAGGTGATTGGTCAAAAACCAGTATTATCTCTCAGAAAAGTAAACTAAATTGCTTAAAATATTTGATAAAATTGTTGTCACCATCAAATTTGACGGGTAGATTGGATTTCAAATTCCAATCCATTCCTTATAATCTCCCACCGATTTGATGAGACAGGAGGTGAAAGAAATGTGGGGTTGGTGTGGGAGAGAAATTAAGAGTCGATAAGAAGATGGGGAGATAAATCCGTAAAAGATGGCGATGGGATACAAGGAGATCTAAAAGTCATCTTTTGATATCGTCAAACTTTGTAAGGTCGAAGAGCTTTGTAAGTCACTCCCAATGCAATTGGATTTGAGTTAAGAATCTCACCAAATTGGATTTGAATTAAGAATCTTTTGAGAAAACGAGAATTAGCTTGCAAGGATTTGTCATGCATGGAAATGACTCCTAAACTACCCGTCAATTGTGTGGAGGGAGGGAGGGAATTGAAGCATTTCCATCAATTATGAGACTTTGGTGGGCCAAAGTCTATAGTGTGAATGGGACCCAAGAGTTTGAATTCCTCATGTACATAAACATTCTATTGTTTTGGAGACTTTGGTCACTACAATACCACTTTTTATTCTCGTACATCACATGGTTTTCCACGTTGAACAATGAAATTGAAGGAAAAAACGAGAATTAGCTTGCAAGGATTTGTCGTGCGTGGAAATGACTCCTAAACTACATCAACATTCTATTGTTTTCGAGACTTTGGCCACTACAATACCACTTTTTATTCTCGTACATCACATGGTTTTCCACGTTGAACAATGAAATTGAAGGATAAAATGAGAATTAGCTTGCTAGGATTTGTCGTGCGTGGAAATGACTCCTAAGCTACCCGTCAATTGTGTGGAGGGAGGGAATTGAAGAGTTTCCATAAGAGTAACCTAAAAGGGACCGGTATAAGGAGATCTAAAAGTCATTGTTTGACATCAAGAAACTTTATATTTCCATGATCGAAGATGGAAAAGTCATCTAAATAAATTTTATTATAATTTAAAATTTAAATAAATTTTATTATAAGTTAAAAATGTTGAAAAACTTTTTGGATATAGTTGGTTAGATTGGGTGAAAAGTAAAAATTGAGTAAAAAAATTAGCCATTAAAGTAATTACATGAAAAGAGGGGGTAAATGTAAGAATAATACTATAAATAGGGGAGGAAATTTGAATATATCATTAAAAATTAACATAAACAAAGAATTGGGTAGATTAAAAGGTGAAACAATATCAAAGAGAAGTATAGCAATGATGCTAGGATGGGGCAGGAACATAATCAAAAATGAGAGGAGGAAGATGGAGATGAATATGAAAAATATTTAATAGGAGGATGCATAATGGTTAAGGTGGTGAATCGTGGGTTTCCAAGATTGGCTCAGCTTGTAGCCATCTTCACAGTTGAAATTATTAGGATGTTTTTCGATTTCAAGGGCTTCCCGAATGAAACTAGAGGAGTAATTTGGGGTGGAGACTAAAATTTTTGTTTGGTCAAAACAAATAAGGTGCTTAGAGTTAAAAGAGTGTTCGACAATGGTTAATTTGGAGATTTGGTTATAGGTGGTATCAACTATATGCTCTTTAAGATAGGATTTAAAGGTTCTACCAATTTGACCTATGTAGGATTTCCCACAGGAACAAGGAATTTGGTAAACTCTTGGGCTAAGCATCGAGTCGGATTTATCTTTAGCAATTCTAAAAAGTTGTTTTATGGTTTTGTAGGGTTGAATATTGTTTTAATGCGTGAATGAAATGTGGTAACACGTAAAACTAGTTGTTCTCCATTCATAGCACACAGGGTTCATTCTACATACATGTGGGTGGGTCGTTATCTTCAAAATTGGCTTAGGGAAGACAGATTCCCAAATTGAACATTTTTCTTAGCTAAGAGTTTCAAGATTTGATCAGTGATGCCCTGGATATAAGGTAGAGACATTAGAGCACGAGGAGGGGAGGAGGGAGAGGTGATTTTTGGTTTAGGGTTGTTGGTTGAGCGAAAAGCTTGGTTGATTTGAGAGAGAGAGTAGCCATTGGATAACATGGTTTTGTTTAGGTGGGCCTTTTCCTTTGCGAGGAATTTAGGGGAAGAAATATGGATGGCCTGAGTGAGAAAGTTTTTAAGGACAACATAGTTTTGAGCCGGATGGTGGTGGGAGGTGGTGTTGAGGTATCTATCAGTGTGAGTTTTCTTCCTATAGACCCGATGGGAGTTGGAGCCATCAAGAAGGTGAGAGATCAGGAAATTTAAGAAAGGGATAGAGTTGTCCTTTTTAGTTTCCATGGTCACAAATTGCATGTGGGGGGGAAGTTTGTTAGATTATTAAAGAAAGAGGTTAAGTTTGCTTGGCCATGAGACTAGATGACAAACATGTCATCCACAAAATGAAACCAACATTTAGGTTTGAGGTGAAAGCTGCTTAAGTCTAAAGATTCAAAATGTTCCATAAATATGTTGGCAACCACTAGGGATAAGGATGATCCCATGGTTGTGCCTTTGGTTTGTTCATAACAAACCCCCTTAAAGGTGAAAAAGGTTGAAGAGAAGCAAATTTTGATGAGGTCCAGAGTTTTAGGGTCTACCAATTTTGAGATCAGGGACAGGTCTTCCAAAAATGGGATTTTGGTGAAAAGAGAGACCACGTCAAAGCTAACCATAAGGTCTTTTTCATCAAGGTGGAGATTGTGGGTTTTATGAATCAAGTCAATGGAATCTTTGATAAAGGAGGAGGTTTTTCCTACGAATATTTTATGTTTCTTTAGAATTTTATCATACGATAAATGCATGAGGATACCAATGGGTAGGAGATCCAAAATTCAATCAAAACTTCTTTAGCAAAAGAAATGCACCTCAAACCATAATTCCCACCACTACGTTGATGCCACCTAATTTATATACACACCTCCAACCATAATGCTCACCATTGAGTTGATGCCACCCAATTAATCTATGCTCCTTAAAACATAATGTTGACCACTTATTTGATTCCACCAAATTAATATACGCACCTCAAACCATAATTCTCACCACTTATTTGATGCCACCTAATTAATTTATGCACCTCAAAACATAATGTTCACCACTAAGTTGATGCCACCTAATTAATTTCTCTATCGATTATTAGTGGTGCCTCACATAAACGAACAATTGAAAAAATGATGTCCTAAGGAACACATAATGCATTCAACCATTGTTAAATGGTTAACATTGCTTAGATAAAGGTCATGTCAATCAACTTTCGAACAGATGGACTGTGACTGAGGAAACCCTAATCCTCCTACCGCAGCAGCGATCACCTACAGCCATAGCCCCCGTGCGGCACGAGCTCTGCAAGCTCTGCAGCACAACCCAGACCCTGGTCTTATGACGTAGCTCAATGGGCGCAGAGGGGGGGGGACAGTCCCCCTCATACAGTAAGATCATCGCCAACGATCGATCAGGCACGTGCACGAAGAGACCAGCCTTCAAGCCGCCCCATCAAGTACGCGAGCAGCTCTTGGCCAGAGAACATGGCCTCAGCAAGGAAATGGACACGGAAGTGGAAGCTGGAACCTCCCAGGCGAAACCACACTGAGGTTGGGAACCAGGTAAATGTATACCCCAACTGGAAAAAGCCCCAAGATATATTATTAGTTCCACCAGGGTAGGAGAACATACAGAGTTCATGAAAGAACATGCTCTCATAGGGAAGTTCCTGGGGCTATGGCCCTTAGAGCGGGATCTGCATAAATGGATCAAACACTGGTGGAACCCCAAAGGGGTTACAAAGTTCATCTCAGCTCCAATGGATTTTTTACAATCATCTTGTACAATCTAGAAGATAAAGACAGGATATTCAAAAATGGGCCTTACTTCTTCAACTCAGATGGTATTTTCCTCAGATTTTGGACCGAACGGTTCAGCCCTGATAAAGAATACTTCACCATGGCCCCAGTGTGGATTCGCTTATACTCCTTACCCCAAGAGTTCTGGCTGGAAGAGATCCTAATGGGCATCGGAAACACCCTAGGGCAGTATGTAGGAGCATCAGAAGCCACCAGACAAAGGAAATACACCTCCTATGCCAGGATATGTGTTTACATGAACATCTCGAAGGCACTTCCTGGCTCAGTAACTCTGGAATACCAAGACGAGGACTGGTAGCAAACCCTGGACTATGAGCACATTCCCTTTCGCTGCAGGATATGCCACGAGCATGGGCACCTCTACAGGGACTGCCCCCTCATCAGATCAATTGTACAAAAGGATGGATTCACTACGGTGGCCCCAAGGAAAAGAAATCCACCAAGGAGGAAAAACCAAGGGCAAAAGCAAAACATCCCAACAAGAAACTTCTACGAGATCCTGAACCAACTGCCCGAAGAAGAAGAAGTCCAAGATCCGCACAAAAACCTGCAGCAAGCACCGGAAAACACAACAACTCCAACTCCCCCCCTCCAAGGACAGGAAGCACCCATCGAAGACCAAGGAGAGGGAGACAGAGACACCCCAATGCAGCTGGACAAAAGAGACCTTGCAGGCATAGATCTCAAAAAGCTAGAAGAGGCCCTGAACCAAAAGGACCTGCAAACCCTGCCTGAAGAACAGCTGCGTAAGGTGCACAAGGTTTTCATCAATTCCTCCGCGGGATCCACAGCATGGCTAGGCATAGCCATGGACTCACACTCCATCTCGAAGAAAATCCCCCAAGAAAACAAAAGAAGAGGTCGCAAAACAATGCAACAACTGATAAGAGAAGCAGGCAACCTCATGATAAATTTAGGGCAGATCCAAAAGATCTCAGAGGTTTATCTCCAAACCCCTACACCAACTCAATGATGAAAATCCTCACTTGGAATATAATAGGACTCAATGGACGGTCAAAACAAAGGACCCTCCGAGAATGCATAAAAGCTGAGAATCTAGATATACTCCTACTACAGGAAACCAAATGTGCAGGAGTAGAAGCTGAAACCATATTTCAGCGAATCTGGCGAGACTGCAACTTCATATCAACAGACTCTGTAGGAGCCTCAGGCGGCTTAGCCATCCTCTGGAACCCTGCAAGCGTTAGCATCCACAACCCATTTTCAATAGTGGGCACAATAACGGCACACTTCAAGCTCATCGGCTCGACTCAGAAGGGGGCCATCACGAATGTCTATGGCCCACACAGTCATCAAGAAAAAAACAAACTCATGCAGAGGCTGGAACTCATCCAAACCCTGGTGACCACGCGCAACTGGGTCTTGGGAGGGGACTTCAACATGATCCTCTCGCTGGAGGAAAACACAGGAGGTTCCAAGAAGCTGGAGCAAGACAGTGGTAAGTTCAAAACTCTTATTGATCATCTCAAATTAGTAGACATAGAAAATAGCAATGGCACCTTCACTTGGTCGAATCACAGATCGGGTGCCCAGCACATAGCCTGCCGACTGGACCGCTTCCTGATCTCAGAATCACTTATGGAATCAGGTTCCCAGCTGGAAAGCCTCATCCTACCGAGAGTTGGCTCAGACCATTGGTCGTTGGTCCTCAGCATGAATCTCGAAACCACACCCCGATTCAATCCCTTCCGCTTTGAGAAATTCTGGCTCCTTCATCCAGACTTCCAACACCTAGCCAAGGACTGGTGGACGTAGGCTGAAATAGAGCATGGCTCGAGAATGTACAGATTTCAACAAAGACTCAAGAACTTCAAGCAGTTGCTAAAGAAATGGAACAAGAACTGTTTCGGAGACATCTTCCACAGCATTCAAGACATAGAAAGCCAGCTAGAGGCGATTCAGAAAACCTTCATCGCGGGGACCAGAAACGATGACCTCATGATTAAAAAAGAAATTCCCCGAGAGCAACTGGAAGAGTGAAGAAAACAGGAGGAGATACTGTGGAAGCAGAAATCTCGAGTTCAGTGGCTCAAGGAGGGTGAGAGGAACACCAAGTTCTTTCACAGGACAGTGATGCACCGACGACATATCAACCGGATCACACACCTAGAAAACGAGCAAGGTGCCATAATCAGAGGCCACTCTGAAATAGAAACAGAACTAATCAACTTCTATCAAGACCTCCTAACAGAGAGCCAGGCGAATAGAATGGTAGCCATTCAAAGAGTCACAAGGCACATTCCGGCCTTAGTGACAGCAGAGCAAAACACCACCCTCACCAGGCCTATCACTCAGGAGGAAGTAGATCAGGCAGTAAAGGACATGCCCCCAGGTAAGGCCCCGGGACCAGATGGGTTTACCACAGATTTCTTTCATCATCACTGGGACCTGGTAAAAACAGATGTTCTACCCGCACTCAATGCGACCTTCCTCACTCTCATTCCAAAAGAAGAGTGAGTCACCAACCCCAAGCACTTCATACCCATAGCCCTCTGCAATGTCATCTACAAGATCATCATGAAGGTCATAGCCAATAGATTGAAACCTATCCTGACGCATGTCATCTCCAAAGAAAAGGCTGGATACGTGGAAGGCAGGCAAATCATGGACAGCGTTATTCTGGCGCACGAAGTTATTCATTCGCTCAAAACCTCCAAAACCCTAGGTATGTTAATAAAACTGGACTTCTCCAAATCTTTTGATAGAGCCATTCGGCAATATCTCAAAGTCGTCCTTGACTCCTTTGGTTTTGATCAAGGTTGGGTCAAGTGGATACTCAATCTGGTCTCCTCCACCTTCTTCTCCATCTTGGTTAATGGCGTTCCCTCCAGGCCCTTCTCACCCTCTCGTGGCATTCGACAGGGGGATCTCCTCTCACCCTTTCTTTTCATCCTCATGGCGGAAGGTCTGGGTAGATCCATATTAGCGGCGCTCTCAGAGGGCTCCCTCAAAGGACTCCCTCTCCACAACCTTCAGCCAGCCCTCTCCCACAGTCAGTTCATGGACGACACGCTTCTACTCAACTCCCCTTCGGCACGAGAAGCCTGCACCCTCAACTCTATCCTCTCTGACTTCATGGAAGCCTCCGGCATGTCTCTAAACCTTGATAAATCCAAACTCTATTTCTTCAATACCCCTGCCCCTGTTCAAGGCCATGTCTCCAGACTCCTAGGCATCCCAAGGAGCTCCCTTCCATCCAATTACCTAGGCATCCCCCTCACGGGAGTGGCAGACAGATCCATCTTCTGGGACAGCCTTCTCCTTTCCATATCCAATAAACTAAGCAACTAGACTTTCAGACCCCTTAATCTTGCCTCCCGGCTCATCCTTCTAAAGTCAGTTCTGCAGGCCCTCCCCACCTATCTTTTCACGGTCCTAGCAGCTCCAAAACATGTCATAAAATCCATAAGGAACCTGCAACGCAACTTCCTCTGGCACGGTCACCAGCCAAACAAGAAGTGGGCCCTAGTGAGCTGGGACAAAACCTGCATGCCAAAAATTCAAGGAGGACTAGGCCTACGGGACCCAGGAAAACTCAATCAAGTCATGGGAGCTAAAATCTGGTGGCGCTGGCTGAAAGCTCCTATAACAGCTTGGGAAAAACTTTGGAGACACAAGTATACCCCACTAACACCGGTCAATCAGCTCATCAGACATAACACTAGAATCCAAGGGTCCAACATTTGGAACACAGCCTAGCAAAATCGCCCTTTGGTTCAGGATCATGCCTTCTAGGAGGTTAGAAACAGGGAGAGTGCTATGTTTTGGCATGACTCCTGGCAGCAATTCAAACCACTGAAAGGAATCACAGACCTTGACACCCTGCGGGAAGCCATGGACACGCATGTCTCACTCAAAGTCAAGGACCTGTGGAAACCTCAAGAGCAGCACCTACATTGGCGTCAATGGAAAGTATCTCACCAAGACCTAGGAGTCCCTGAGAATATCAGCCTAGGAAGCTGGCATATACAAGCAAAACAGAGGAAAATATCGGTCAGAGACGGACCAGACATCCTGAGATAGGGGTACTCCACAGCTGGGACCTTCACGATACAAGAAGCCTACGCCATCTACAGCCACCACCAAAGTGAAGACAAACAGCCCATCTGGAATAAAGTCTGGGACTCTACTCTCTGGCCCAAGGTCTCCACCTTCCTCTGGCTAGTAATACACAATCGGGCCCTAACTTGGGACAATCTCAGAAAACAAGGCTTCATCGAACCCTCCCTTTGTGTGCTTTTCCAGCAACAGGAAGAAACCAAAGAACACCTCTTTAATTGTTGCCGATATAGCCAGAACGTATGGGATCAAAGTGCACAAATCATGCGCAGGACGGGGCAACTTCGAAACAGAATCAATGAAACAATAGAGCACTGGGATAGAATATCCTTTAAAAGCACACTGCTAAATCACATTTGGCATCTCTTACCGGGATTTATCCTCTGGTAGCTTTGGAAGGAAAGAAATAGAAGAATCTTCCACTCGCAGGCCTCATCGCCGGAGAGCACCTGGGGAACCATCAGCTCACTAATCAAAGAGACCATCTGGTGCAGACCTTGGGAAAAGGAGGACTTGAATGTCACCCCCGAAGAGTAGTGCATCCTCCAACATTGGCAGCCCCTCCCATGCAATCACTCAGCACTGCGGACCAACAAACCCCCCCAAGTCAGCCCCGTCACTTGGTCCCCCCCCCCAGGCCCCTTTCATTAAAATCAATTTTGATGGATCAGCCAAAGGCAACCCAGGAACAGCAGGATGGGGCGCAGTGATCAGAGATCCAGAAGGACAAATCCTGGGGCTTTTAGCAGGCTTCCTCGGGGAAACTACTAATAATGTGGCCGAATTAACAGGCCTACTGAGTGGACTGCAGTCAACAATAGGCAAAGGACACCGTAATATAGTCCTAGAAGGAGACTCACAGGTCATCATCCAAATGATCACTAAAATCCTAAATGGAAGTCCACCCTCAAAGATCTCACCAAGCTGGCGTCTTTCAGGATTGCTAGAGGACTCCAACAACCTCCTCACTCCCATGCTTAGCATAATACCCTCCCATGTGAAGAGAACGACAAACAGCGTCGCAGAATGCCTAGCAAACGAAGCGGTCGAAAGGGAAGATGATTACACAAGCTGGATGGACCATGAACCAGAGTGCTCAGACATCCTCACGAGGTGCCAGGCACTAGCCCGAAGGGACCTCCTCCCCCCGGATGGGGTGACACGCGCCAAGCAAGCAAATACGTGGATGCTCGTCGGGACACCCATTTATGGCATCAACCAGCGAGCTCCATCCGAACACTAAATGCCCATGGCCTGCACCAGGCATTCCCCGTCGACGAGCCCTCTCGCATGAGAGAATTGTACGTAGACCCAGATCACTAACAGCTCGGCATTAATGGACGTGACAGGCACTAAAGCTTGTTGTGTTACTGAGGTAATGAATAGAGGAACGGTGAATTGGACCCTTGCAATGTTCATTTGGTTCATTTTCAATTTTCGACCCCCGTCGCAGCCTGGTAGTGAAGTTGCAGAGCAGGTAACAGCCCGAACCATGCCCAGGCTCCAGGGGAAATCCCGCCGAGGGGCAGCATGGTACAGGGCCGAGTATAGGCGCAAGCGAATTAGCAATTTTGAGCGAGCATTGGCCTTGGCCACCACCAGGCGCAAGAAAAGACCTGGTTCGCCACCCATGGCAATTATAGAAGAAATCAGCTGGGAGGAGGCACAACAACACCTCCCCTCACTCTTTAGCATGGAAGGATCAAAGCCATCACACGAAGCCGCCCAGTGGGACCTCAATGCGGCCACCGCGGAGGACCTCTACCCACCTTGCATAGTGGAAGAGGAAGCTCCTCCCGACGCCAGCACAGGAAAGGAGAAACCTGCAGAGTTAGCCTCTCGCGTAGTGGGGGACTCCAACACTCAAGCACCCAACGTCAGTAGGGAACCAGACCAGCCTCCAGCCGTGGATTTTCAGTACCTTTATCTCATCTTCGAGCTCCAACACCTCATGGAGGACCACGCCTTCCGCTTAGCCAGGTTAGACCAGCGTCTGGACATGCTTTTTGCAGGATATTCCAAAAGCTCCCCGAAGAAGCAGTGCCCGACATGCGCACAAGAATACTCGCTCCCAGCAGGCTGGCGTCAGAAGAGGAACGAAGCTCCTGGTTAGGAATACTTCTGTTGTCTAGTTCAGTTTAGCAAGTTTAGTTACTTTGTTCAGTTATGGTCTATGTCTTAAAACTCTATAGTTTAATGGCCCTGGTTTCCCTCGGGCAAGGCACCCATATGTATAACTTGATAATAGGACTGCACTTGGCACAGACTGCCCAGCTGTCCTGGTTTCCTGTTCAAGCAAGACAGCTAGCGGCAATGGTGGACGCTGTATTCTCCTTTTTGTTAATATAATAGGCACTACCCTTTTAATTTAAAAAAAAATGCATTCAACCATTAATTATGTATCGTCTAGTACACTATGTTCACTGTTACTAGGGAAATCACTCTATGGCATGGGGTAAACCACAATAGATGGAAATGACTACAGAAATCAACTCTAGTCTCAAGTATGCTATATAAACAAAGATGCTAACAAGACAAGATAAAGAGCCTACCTCATCCGGATGTTCGTAGAAGACCATCGTTGAGCATTCGACTCAAAGCTATATACTCGCAACATGTCCTCAACAACCAAGATACACAAGCATATGGTGATAATATATAAAGTTATCACATATAATAGCATAATCCATCAATATTCATAACAAATATCCCCATGGAATAACAATTCAAATATTTGCAAGACATTAATTGGACGAGAAAAGAGTATTTTTATTAAAATATAATCAACATAAGTGTATGAATGACAAACTTTTGTGTCAGCACGTCTCGGAACCGAGAAACTAAGTCCCTTCCAGTTGGGCCTCCACCACTTCAATCCTCCACCAAAGGCAAGCTCATATAAGAGAGACAATGAGGTTCTCCATCAAATAGGGAAGAGCTTGGGGGCTGAACAATGTGTTCATACTTAAAAGGACAAAGGGATGCAGACTCAATATGAAGTGAGTAATTTCTCCAGAGTAACTTTGCTCTCAAAGTTGAATTCTTCTCCTCTTTTCCACAGCTTGGATATGGCCCATTTATAGCCTTCAAATGGAATTGAAGGGCCGAGTCAGAACGTTTCCAGTATATGGAAGTTCAAGGATCATGGATCTCATGACGTGACATGGAAACCCGACACCATTTTTTAATTTTGGGCACAAAAGCCTATGTACACAGGCTGTAATGGTGCAACCTACGTATATGCATGTTGTATAGTTGGTAAGGCACGTATATGTGGAAAAATATTTTTTTTATCTCTGGGAATTGTAAAAAGGGACTTCAAGTCTACATAGGGAAATGGAAAAGGCCTTATGAGAAAGTTGCATGGGGTGAAAAAAATCTTGCTATAACCTTCACAACTAGTGTATGATGGATAATTGAATTCATAATGTGATCTTAGGTGCAAACCATAATTTGAGATTAACGAGAGAAATGTTCATCGCTAATGTTGTGACATGTTCCAATGTGATTTAAAACGAATTCATAATAAACATCGAATGGTTATGGCTCATATCAAAACAAAGAAATTGAAAAAATTAGAAGTACTTTGTCTACATAAGTAAATCTCATGACTATAGAAGATAATGAAAAGGTATGAGGTTGCAATTTACAGGGTGAATTACCCCACATTAGCTCAATCAACTACCACTCACCTACAAAGTGAAACATTGCCAATGTAAATGCTAAAATAAAAGGACAACAAGTAAAATTAACCCTAAAGAGGAACATTGCCAACAAGAAGACAAAATCAGGGAGAAAGAGCACTACGAATGGGTAGTTGAAGATACGAGCACACTTGGGGTATTTGGCATAGTAGTGAAGGAATGTTGAGTAAATTCCTATCATGTGATTTCCTAGATGTTTTAAAGAGCTAGACACCATTGTAATTTTTGCAATTGCCAAGAAATAAAGATTTAGCATAGTCATTCATTGCTAGAGTTTTTACTTCAAGTTTCTTTTGTTTTCTTTTGTGAGAGCCCAAAACATTACGACCTACAAAACTATACTATAACTACCAACATGGCCACTCGACCCTCCAACAACTTCTTTTTCTCTCATAGGGTGACAAAGAATTGTTTTCACAGCTCCGTTGACTTCCACTATGACAGGGATATTTCGAGTTTGTATGACAACTCCCTACAACACGCAACTCTCACCTTCACTCTTGTTCACCTTGACAAACACACCCTCACTGATTCTCACTAGATTCACATGCCAAACAATGGACAACACATGTTTTGCATCCTTACATTGGGTGACTTCTCCACGCAACAACAAGCATGCCTCTTAACACAATGCACTCTTATCCATTCAGACGTTGGGTGACTATTCTTCTATTTTTATGGTGGTTCCTCCAAACAAAAAATGGTTTTATAAATGGATGTTATGACCACAAAAACAATAACTCAAACATGTGGTTTCTTCCCATCTCACCACCTAATCCGGATTTATGAGCAGAATGAAATGAATAACAGACTGAATACAATAAAATAGAGATAACAACAGATATTTAGTGAATAATAGCTTCTATTGAATAAATGAAATAGGATGAAACTGTAAAATTGCATAACTAAAACAACTTGTTCGAATGGTGGTAGTTATCTCTGAGAAGAGATGTGTCTGCTATGCACATCCCTCTGAGAAGAATGATTACAATGAGGTGCTAGAGGCATTTTTAACATTATGCATGAATGTCAAAACCCTAGACATCCAAAAACCTAACCCTAGGAGGTGAAACTCCAAAGGTTATGTGGGCCCCGATGGGTAAGTTGGCACCTCAACTTTCCAGGGTCGTAACGTTTTCATACGACCTCCATTGTAGGCATGTGATAGCCCGTTGGAAAGGTCTTTTCGAGAACTACACATTATGTTGTCAAACTTTGATTGTGGCAAGCCAAAAAAACACTATTTAGGGCCCCAAAATGACCCTGGAAGTACAGAAATATGTACTAACATGAAAAATTTGAAACTAAGCCAGTTGGATTAGGTGGGTTGCCACCAATATCCACCTAGAAGATGTGTAGGGCTTCAGACAGCCCCGAAAGTGTAGAACCCACAATTAAAAAGAAGTACAAAAGAACGTGTTGAACTAAAAACTATCAAGAGGAGCCAGTTGGAATAGATGGGTGGCCACCAATATCCACCAAGATCAATCCTCCCCCCTTAGGAAGCAATGGTCTCCATTGCATTGAGTTCCCCCATCAGGTGAGGAAACTTATGTTGAATTTGGCCTCAGGTGAACCACTTGCCTTGGTATAGGAGCTTCCCTTCCATGACAACCCGATAAAGCTGGATCCTTTGTTGGTGAGTGTCCTTGACTTGTGTGTCCACTATCTAATCAGTGGATTCTTGTTCCATGCATTCAGGGTTGAGCTCTGTTGGTGTTAGTTGTTATGCGATCTCTTAGGTGTCCAATAAGGGTGGAAAATATGGCCGAAGGAGGTCCACATTGAACATTGGGTGCAAGCTAAGGAAGGGTGGAGTGTTGAGCTCAAAAGAATTGCTACCCAAAGCCTTGGTGATAGTGTAATGCCCATAGAGAAGTGGGCAGAGCTTCCAATGGGGCCCTATAAGGTTCTCTTTCTGCAAATGTAACCAGACCTTGTCTCCCACCTGAAACTGGTGCGGTACCCTGTGTTGATCATAACGCTGCTTGTACTTAGCATTGGCTTTATACAAAATCTCATGGACCTGTTGGAGGATGTGCTGAATCCGCTCAATGAATTTGGTGGCTTTGTCGACCTCGGAATGAACATGGGAAGATTATGCATGTGTGGTGGCAAGAGGTAATGCAACATCAATGGGACCCAAGGTTTGGAATCCCAACCCCACCTGAAATGGGATATGGTCGATGGAGCTATGGAGAGCCCTGTTATAGTTGTGATGAACATAGGGGAGACTCTCATCCCAGGTACACATATGCTTAGAGTTGTACATGCACAAGATGTGCACAATCATCTGATTGATGACCTTTGTTTTGCTGTCAGTTTGGGAGTGGAAAGCAGTGGATTTGGTGAGCTTGGTGTCCAATAGTGACCAGAGACTTGACCAAAATGTGCTGAGGAACCTGTTGTCCCGATCAGAGATGATGGTCTGTGGTATCCCAAAATGGACCACACTCATTCAAAGAAGAGCTTGGAAGTATCTTCCACTGTGATTCTCTTATTGCAGTCTATGAGGATGGCCATATTTGAAAACCAATCAACTATCGCAAATACATAATCATTGTCTTTCTTGGTGGATGGAAGGCCAGAATTGTAATCCATCGATATGGATTCCCAAGGCCTCTTGGGAGTAGGAAGAGGCGTGTATAAACCTTTCGTATTTATGGCAGTTTTGGCAATGTCACAGGCAGTCCAGGATATGTTATACTTGTTGACGTCTCATCATATTTTTGGCGAATAAAAATGTTTCTGTAGAATGGCCACAGTTTTCTCCATGCCAAAATGTCCTGCCATCCGACTATAGTGTTTGCACGCTCGCTTGCAAGAACGCAAAGATGGCCAAAATGACATAACAATATGTATTGAATGTGAAAATTGGTGACATTTGTGCCTGTACCCAAGAGCTGATAGGTGGTCGTGAAGTCCAGATGTTGCTAATAAATTTGTGGCCACTTAGATGCCTCGTGTCCACAGGAATGGAGCACGGTGGTGAGTGTAGCCATGAGAGGTCGACTGAGGCAGTCATCGATAGGATTTGTGCTCCCTATCTTATACTTGATGTTGAACTGCTGCAGGTAGGTGGACCACTTCTGATGGTGGTTGTTTTTCAACTTCCCCTGTGTCTATATGAACTGCAAAGGCTTGTGATCAGTGTGGATGATTGTCTCCTTTCCCAGAATGTAATGTTTCCATTGACGACATCCTTGTACAATGGAATACATTTCCTTGTTATAAGTGGGGTATTTCCGGACAGTATCTGAAGGTGTCTCACTATGGTATGCCATCGGATGGCCATGTTGATTGATAACTGTACCTACAACATAGTCGGTTGCATCAGTCTCAATATCAAAGGATTATCATAGATCGGGTAAGGAGAGAACCGGAGCTAAGCACAAGTGATGCTTCAGATCATGAAATGCTCGTTGTTGTTCCTTCCCCCACGTGAAATTTTCCTTGCCACCTCCCTTGGTCACTTGGTTGAGGGCCCATGATGAAATATCCAGCAATACTGAGAGGGNTTTTCTTTTGGAAGGAGTTTCAGTGTACCATTTAAAATAGGATTGAAATATTTCTGATGTAATCATCACTCAATTCTTTTTGTTGTTCTACTATTGGAGATTCATCAACGTCATTATTATGTGCACTAGAATATTCTTTATTCTTGTCTTGAGAATATTCCTTTTTAGTAATTTCATCCTCCAAACTCCTATCATTAACTTCATTAGTTTCAGGAACAATATTTTCCTCATCTTTTTTGTTTGCTACTTCAGATTTTCTTTTCCATGTATTCTTATTTACTCTTGTTGTCATATTGTGTGAATCATTTCTTATTGACTATCTTCTTGAGTTCCAATAGTCATGGGCTTTGTGACCATATCCACCACAACTATAGCATATCATAGTGTAACAATGTGCAGCATTATGTCCAACATGATTGCAGTTCCAACATCTTATACTGTTGTTGAACCCACCAAATTGTTTTCTTCCATGATGCCTACAATCCAAGGCTTTATGACCATATTCATTACAAGAAAAACAATAACCTTTAAAGACACTCTCATAACTTCTTTGATTCATCCATGAAGGTGTCTCTCTTCTGAACTTACTTTGAGGTGTATGAGTAGCTTCAGGATGTCTTCCTTTATCTGATCTTTTGATTTGATACATCTTCATGGGAGGATGAGCATATTCTTTAGCATTCTTGTCATCCTTCTACTGCATAGTTGTTCCTTTGGAGGTATCATCACAACACATGTCATGTTCTACATCAATCTAAGTAATATGACTTGATCCTTTAACCATGTGTACTTGGTCATATCCAAGGCCATATTTTTTCGGGGGAAATCTTTGTAGACTGAGAATTTTATTAAAGGCTTTGGTTCCTTTCTTGAATTTTTCAACAGTCTTCAGTTGATTATGAAGTCCAACAACTTCTTGTTTTAAATCATTGGCTTCTTCCATGCTAATGGTTGCTTGTTGTCTTGAACTGTGAAGCTCCTCTTGTGAGGACATTAGTTGTCTTTTTAAGGTTTGATTTTCTTCCTTACTTTCTAGTTGTTGTTGTTTGAGCTCTTCAAATTTTCGTTGCTCCTTATTAAGAGATTGTTCCAAGGATTTCAATATTTCTTGATCCATTTGGACTTGGATTCTAAAGTCAACTATGATTTTCTCAAGTTCTTTATTCTTTGAACCTTGTTTCTTCCTTTGCTCTAGCATGAGATTCTTCAGTTGTTTACACCTTTGTTTATATTTTCTCAGTTCATCCAAAGCACTTTCAAGCTCAGCTTCCAGGTTGACTTTTGCTTCATCACTAGAATTATTGTAGACTGAATTTTGTTCTGATTGAAATGCTTCATTTGAATTCTCATCTGAGTAGAGGTCTTTTAATTTTTCCCAGAGTTCTTTTGTAGAGTTACATTCACCTATCTTCTCTTTGATATCATCAGGTAATCCATCAGGGATTGTATTCATTGCCATTGAGTTAATTTTCTTGTCTTTCTTTTGAGTTGGAGTCCTTACTCTATTTGGTGGGAAATAATCAGTGATCACTGAATTCCATACATCATGTCCCAATGCCTTCAGATGAATTTCCATTCTTGTACTCCAAAATATGTATTCTTCTTTTCTAAGTATTGGATTACCATTCTCATTGTAAATGTTTTGTCCATCCATGTGTGCTTAATTTGATCTTCCTTTCAACTTGTTAGACTGTGCTTAAAGGAACCTCGCTCTGATACCAATTTATGGAATATCTAGAAATACTGAGAGGGGGGGGTGAATCAATATTTCTTAATTTTTCTTTTTATCTTCATCCATATTAAGCACACATATTAATTATTCAATTAATAAATATATGATGAACAACAAACCCTTATGAACACAAGATTTTATCGTGGAACCAAACAGGGAAAACCACCAACTCTTTTCTCATTACTAAAAAGTTCTTTTACAAAACTATTTTCAAGCTACAACTTGATGGAGAGACATTCCCCAAGTTTCTTCGGCTACAACTGAAAGGATGTTGCCACACCCCATTTACCAGCTAAAACTGGAAGGATGCACCCACACCCTCATTCACCAGCAACAACTGGTAGGAGGCTTCAACCCCCTGTTTAGTCAACCACAACTGACAAGGAAGCACTAACTCCCTCTGTTTACCAACACCAACTAGTAGGAGGCTTCGACCCCCCGTTTAGTCAGCTATAACTGACAATGAAGCACCAAATCCCCTGTAGGCTCCAACCTTCCCTTACACCAACCAACCACCCTTAGTTTATAACTCAATTCAATCTCTTTTGCTCTTCATCAAATTTGACTCATGCAACCATTGTTGTACTTTCTACTTGTCTGCTGCAACCTCTGCTTGTATGGTCTTCTTTATCAAGTTCTGGATTGCATAACTACTTCTTTGTCTTCTTCTGTTCTTGATCTTCAATTAGACATTGACAGGCACCTTAGAACGAATAGTTCTTCATCTTTGACTCTGCTTCTATTTTTTATCTTCTAATCTCAACCATAGAGACACTTTCTTCTCACCACTTTTTCTCATTTATATAATCTTCAATCAGGTGTGAAATTTAAAACATCGTGTCCCTTTAGTTGAACCATTGTATCTTTTCATTTAAAATGATAATCTAAACTTTAATTAATATCAATTTTCCTTTTTATTCTTTATTCATATTTTCATGATTTAATTCTCTTTTAATCATGACTTTATATCGGTTCATTTTATTTGTCATGAGTTGATCACATTTTAATTATCTTTACCGTGAATACCTTTCATAAATTGATCACAACTTGGATCAATTTTATCCTTTATATTTGTTCACAGATCTCCGTTAATTTCATAGAGACCAATTTTGTGGAGGCGCTTCCTTCAAACCATTTCATATAACCATGCATCATAGAACCATGGGATTTAGAAACTATAGCGACATCCCTGTAAAAATCTTATAGCATATGACCAACGACGGTGACCTCACGCTTAGACAATATGAGCTCCTGAGAATTTATCGTTCCAATGGTCACGATTCAATATCTTGACAAGATGGATGGCTGACGAGATTTCTATACTTTTCCCTTTGAGTCATTGTGACTTCCAATATTACAAAACTCACGATCATGAAATCACCGAAACAATCGGATGGTTCATATTACTCACTGAGATGGACAGTTGTCAGAATTTTGACACTTTGACATATGGGTCTTCGTTACGTCCAACCTTTCAAAACTCTCGATTATGATATTGTTGATTACATCTTGGAACCATATGGCCATCTGTGGTGACCAGGTGCTAGACTGAATGCACACTTTGAGTTCTTTATTAGAGTCAACGATCGTGATTCAATCACCCACTGATATGGATGGCTGTCGAGATTTTGGCCTTTTTTCCCATCGAGTCTTCATGACCTCCAACAGCTCAAAAATCCCAATTATGATATTGCTGAAATGATCAGATGACTCACATTACATCTCTGAACCAGATCAATGGTTAGTGTTTGATGCTTACACTATCCTTCCACTATTGTAGATCGATGACTATGACTTAATCATGCATTGAGATGGATGGTTGTCGTAATTTTGGGATTCTCATTGTGACGTAACTTGCTGACGTCACTTGTTGATGTTTCACAAGCCTATTAGTTGCCATGTGTCATTCATATTCGTGATTTTCACATACCTGAAATGATGTATCAACTCGACACGGGTGAGTGTCTTATTGTGCCACGTGTCCTTGCTGACATGGTTCGATGATGTGTTATGCCACTTTTCCTTCTCAAATCAACGGTCCTTGTTCCTTTGTGATCTGACAGCCCAGAGTTTATCGGGTCTTCGTGTTTTGCGAGTTTGGAGGACTACTCACCTCCCTTCTTCCATTCCTGATTTCTCGATATCCAATTTCCCAATATCTGCTTATGTTGGATCGACGGTCCATGACCCTCCATGATCCAATGGTCCAGATCATATCACGATTTCACATTTCGCGAGTTCATGCAACACTGTTTTTTACTTTCCTGATCTGCGAGTCAGCGAAATTCCAATCACTTGCCATGTGTCCTCTTGATCCAACAGATCAGATCATTTCACTACTTTGGAGTGTTAACTAACTCCCGGGCTTATCCTCCTTGTAGCTCCACTAGATCTGATGGTTGATGGGTATTCTTGAAGCAAATCAACGGTCACGATCTTTCAATGGTCCTCAAGCCCACAGTCATTAAAATGACCGATGTGCATTGTATTAGACGATCAACATGGTCAAACTCTTGATCGGACGGCTGCTAAGATTCTCATTCTGATCGGATGGTTGCTGAGGCTTCTCACATTTTCTACACACTGATCAACCATTTAGTATTTTCACTGATCTCGATGACATCTCTACAATCCGTTCTTCCTTCAAAACTTTTGATCATTGAATCATTGTTGATCCTATCGTGATCAACAATAGACACGAATTTCTTCATATTGTTCACTTCTTCTGATATACTGTGCAATGCACTTTTCCTTCTGATCTTTGATCTTCAACTGTTCACTCCTACTCCTGAGCTTGCGCTTTCAATCAATGCATATATTATGCTTACTGATATATTGTTGACATCAATGACAATCTCATTTTTCATTTAACAATAGATCATCACATTGACTGTTGACATCAATAACAATATCAGTTGTGGTTACTCATCATTAACAATAGATCATCACATCGACTGTTGACATCAATGACAATATTTCCAACAACCCATGTAATATGGGAGAATCCAAACATGAACCATCGGTAGAAGTTGACCAATCCCAGGAAGCTCTGAAGCTCGGTTAGTGTGGTCGGGTATGGCCAGTCATAGATGACTTGGATCTTAGCTAGATCAACATGTACCCCATGCTCATCAACAATGTAGCCCAAGTATTGGACCTTGTTCATGCCAAAGGAGCATTTTTCCAAGTTGGCATATAGATTGTGTTGTCGCAGAGTGCTCAAAACCTGTTGAATATGGTGCATGTGTTTCTCCCAAGTTTGTTGAAGATGAGGATCTCATCCAAATATAACACCACAAAAGAGTTGGTGAAGGGTCTCAATACATCTTCCATCAACCTCATAAAAGTGGCTAGTGCATTTGTTAATCCAAAGGTTATGATCAGCCATTCGAAGAGACCTTCTTTAGATTTTAAAGTTGTCTTCCATACATCAGTTGGTTCGATGGGAACCTGGTGATAGCTAGACTTTAGATCAATCTTGCTGAAAAAAATTTCCCCCTTAAGTTGGTCAAGAAGGTCATCAATTCTAGGAATTGGGTATCGGTTCCAGACTATGATTTTTTTTAATGCTTTGTAATCAATCCAGAGCTGCCAAGTCCCGTCTTTCTTCTGCACTAGTATAATCGAGCTTTCGCAAGGGGAGGATATGGGTTTGATGTGCCCCTTTTGAAGCATCTCTTGGATCTAATGCTTGATTTTGTCATTTTCCATCAGCGAGTGATGATACACTGGCCCATTAGGAAGAGGTTCACCAGGGGTTAGATCAATTGGATGTTTGACTTGGCAGTATGTCAGTAACCTGGTGGGTGAGGAGAAGATGTTTTTGTACTCTTCCACAATCCCATCCAATTGCTTCTGCTGCAAGGAGAGACTCTGTATAGAGGCCACAGATGTGTCAACGACCTTCTTCTTACTGTGAGCATGGATCACACAGAAGATGAATTTCCCATTCTGTGAAATGACCTTACTGCATTGCTTAGCAGAGATTAAAGAAATAGTGGTAGGTGGTGCCACCTCTGGTATCTTGTACAATTGTCTACCCAAAGTAATAATAACACTGCAGGGTCTAGACTCATACACAACATGTCGCTTCCAAAAATATGGTTTTCCTAAAAGAACATCACAAACTTCAAGGGGAGAAATATCATGCAATACCTCTTCTTTGAAAGGCTTGATGCCATAGGGCAGACGACATATTTGGCTGACACAAATATCTCTTCCTTGGCGAAGCCAACTGATGGTGTAAGGTTGCGGGTGTGGTGTCGTCGGCAGGTCCAGTCACTTGATGACCTCCACTGAGATCAGGTTCTTCTGACTGTCGTTATCGAAAATGATATGAAGTGGATCCCCCTTTACCCACATATGTGAGTGAAAGAGGTGTTCCCCTTCCCATGGTTCTTCTGGTTCACTTGGCTGGACTTTGGTGGTAGAGACCATATCACTGGGTTCAACATCAATAATCCGCTTCCCTCCTAGATTTGATTGAGAATCAAAATCGGCCTCTGAATCAGAAGCTTTCAGCTCAACCATGAGTGACTGCTTGGAGCGACATTCTTCGATGTTGTGCTAAGGGATTTTATGGTATTCACGCCATTTTCCCATGTCCTTCTTTGAATTCTCATTACCCTTATTGTGTTGTGGCTTGGATTGGGTGTCCTGAGAGTGGCCATCCTTGCTTTTTCCCTTGTTGTGTGGGTTGGGGCCACTTTTTCCCTGCTTCGACTGTGAGGAGTTTGCAGATCCAAAATCTTGCCTCTTCTGCTTAAATTTCTACTCGATCTTGACAACATATCTATACGTCGTACAAAATGATGTGATATCTAGAAACTCCATTTCTGTTTAAATGTATATATGAAAACAACCGCAATATTTGTGATAAAATAATGTAACTGCAAAGAGTATTCTTATTATTATTGATATATTATTCATAGGATCAATCCCCATTGTGGATTGATCATGTCGGCTATTGTAATAGGACCAAATCCCCTTTTGTGGATTGGTCAAAAGACAATTGTAATAGGCAGAATAAGAAGTCGGCCCCAACAAATATTAAACATACCCAGAAATATAATAAAGGTGGGTTTACCCACCCAGTTTGAGAAGTCGGCCCTGCCAGTGAAGAGACACTTCACACGTGCCAGACTTGTATAAATAAAGGAGGTTAGCACCTCACTTAGATACAACTCACTTGCTCAGTTTGAGAGACAAGTTCTGATCTGTTACCGGCAAAGGAGAGAGAGTGGCACATATCTAGGAGAGGACTTTATGTATTAGCATAAGAGATCTCTTGGCATTGTATTGGCTATCTATATTAAGGAAGTTTTACTGGGTTTTCTTCCCCTAGAGGGTTTCCCAGGATAAATGTTGCACGTCTCTTGTGATTGTGTATTTCTCAGTGATCTTGGATTATGCTATTGTTATCTAATGAAATGCAAACATCTATAATAATGGCTTAAACATTAACAATTTGAGCACCAGATGTCATTCAGAGTCTTTGATACCCAATTTGGTGCACAGGGTATGGAAAATATTGGTGAAATCTTGTACTGTTTGGTCCCTTTCCTGACGCAGGGTGGGCCATTTGGTGTACTGGTCCTCATAGCTTCCAACAGGGTAGTATTGTTCTTTAATCGCATCCTTAAGGAATCCCATGTGGGGGCGACCACAAATATTGTAGATTCCTCTATGACCCTTTTCTCATAGTAAGTATCCCACCAGTCCTTAACATGGGGGATGACCTTGAGGACTGCAAAAGTAATTTTTTCCCTATCGGAAAAATTGTGGACCGAAAAATGCCCTTCAAGCAGATTCAACCATTTATCTATAGCATCTGCATCTATCGGTCCTTCAAATAATGGAATATCAAAATTTATTTGTACCTTGAAGGGGGTTGCATGGCCGCTTGAAGAAGATGCTTCTCCTGTGGGTAGCCACCGAAGGATTTGTGCAAAGTTGTCCATCATTTCATTCCATTGTCGTGCAAGGGCTTCCTCGAGCAACATTTTAAAAGGATCTCCTGCTCCGTAATATTTCTTTTCATCCCTCATGGGTTGTTGTCGGGCTCGGTGTGACTGATCTTGCAAAGGTTTGACTGTTTTGAGTCCCAACTTCTTGTACCCAGATCTTGTCGGGGACATGCACGAAGAAAAATAAATGAAGAGAAGATCGCTCTTATACCACTGATCCATATTTATGAGTGGAACGAAATGAATAACAGACTGAATACAATAACACAAAGATAACAACATATATCCAGTGAACAATAACTTCTATTGAATAAATGAAATAGGCTGAAACTGTAAAAATGTAGAACTGAAACAACTTGCTCGAATGGTGGTAGCTATCTCTGAGAAGAGATGTGGCTGCTACACGCATTTGATTGAGAAGTATGATTAAAATGAGGTTCCAAAGGCTTTTTTAACATTATGCATGAATGTTAAAACCCTAACCCTAGACATCCAAAAATCTAACCCTAGGAGGTGAAACTCCAAAAGTTATGTGGGCTCTGATGGGTAAGTTGGTACCTCAACTTCTCGGGGTCGTAACTTTTGCATATGACCTCCATTTTAGGCGCGTGATAGCCCGTTGGAAAGGTCTTTTTGAGAACTACACATTATTTTGTCAAACTCTGACTCCATCTACATTTTGATTGTGGCAAGCCAAAAAAACATTGTTTAGGGCCCCAAAACAGCCCTAGAAGTACAAAAAGATGTACTGACATGAAAACTTTCAAACTAAGCCAGTTGGATTAGGTGGGTGGCCACCAATCTCCACTTGGAAGATGTATAGGGATTCAGACAACCCCAGAAGTGTAGAACCCACAATTACAAAGAAGTACAGAAGAACGTGTTGAACTAAAATTGTCAAGTGGAGCGAGTTGGAATAGGTGGGTGGCTACCAATATCCACCTGGATCACCACTCCTATTGTCTACTTCACATAAACTCACAACAACAACTCGTCTCTCTACAAATCATATGGACAAACAACATATTCCCATAGATAAACCGGGGACACACAAAATCAATCTACTCTCACCTACATGAATCTATTCCTCTATGAAAGCTTCCAATTCCTTGGGCCCCCTCTTGATGGAGTCAAGCCTAGTCCCACTTTGATTCGATTAAAGGAAACATGAGAGGGAGAGTATACATTATTACACACAAAGCAAAAATGCGTTGAGCGCTCTATTAAACAATGAAATAGAGTACATATAAATACACGAAGATTTGTCTCAAGATAGACAAACTACCTTGATCACACAATCTTCTTGGTTTAGGAAATATCCCAACCTCACACCAATCTAGGAAACATCTAGTTGGAGAGAATCTCTCAAATCCAACTAGTTCCAACAACTTCCCAAAGACTAGGAAACAAACTCTACACAAAGATGAACTCTACCTAATTATGGCAAATGATCATGATAAGATCACACCTAAGACAAGTGGGAGTTACATATTCCAACATGTTGAGTCAAAAGTTTGAATTTAATCATTCATAGCATGAATTTTAGGTCTTTTCATTGCTCACACTAAAAAATTGGTTGTTTGAGAGCTCAACAAAAAAGGTAAAAAACATTCCCTCTTATCCTCACCTCAAAAGGACTCCATCCTCATTGTCGGTGTTGTTGGAAGTAAATGCATTGACAACAATTAATTTAAAAAATTAAGTTTTTTGGATTGTAGTTATTTTATTATTTAAAAAAATATTTTAGACTTGTTACACATCTTTTAGGGTGGTAGTTATTTTTTTGCTTTAAGAAATATTTTAGACCAATTACATAAAAAAAAATTGCTTTATTAATTTAAGTAATATTTTGAGTTCAACCCCAAGACATTGGAGTTGAAATTGGTAGAATCATATCAAACAATCCTTTAATCAATGTAAAAATTTTGAGAAATCTTAAAAATATTTAAATAAATTGAGAATTTCTACTAGCATATAACTAGATATTTTATTTAGCATAAAGTTTTTAATAAAAAAACAAAACTATATAAATGTTTTGAAAATTCCAAAAATTACACTACATAATATAAATACCATATAACACTTTTAAAATTGAAATAAAAAACCCTTTTATTAAAATTTAAATGCTCAAAGATCATCCATCATCATTTGATTTCCATAATTATACATTATAGTCACATAAGTTTTAATTGTCACATAATTATACAACCTCCATAAGATTTCCATAAGTTTTAATAGTCACATAATTATACGTTATCAAAACCTCTAATAAATTAAACAACCCACCCGAGTCCTAAAAAGCCAGTGAGAATGAACACAAGCCAAGTTAATAAAAAGCATGCTAGGAAAATAGTAATGATAATGGTGTGGGGACTTATGAACTAACCACATCTTTCAATAAAATTAAAAATATAATAATTAAAGAATAAGAAATAAAAATAATAATCACTTATGCTCTGCGTGACTTCTGCTTGGGTGTAGACGACAGTACCAATAATTACACCCGTGCCTCTCCTCCATCTTCACCACGACCAAACCTTCTTACTCCCCACTCCCTCTCTTTCCGTTTATAAATAGTTGCGAGAATCCACATACATAGCACTGCACTTCTCCTCTGCAACTTCTCTCCCTTTTGAGAAGTTACAATTCATCCTCTGCATTTCAAGCACCATGTCGTTCCTCTCTTTTTCTTTTCCTCTCCATATGCTCTTTTTGCTCTTCAATTTTTCCTTCTCCTCCTCTACTCATCCATTTCATGATGATCGACAATCGCTTTTGGCATTCAAAAACGAAATAACCACCGATCCTCATGGTTCCATGGTCGACTGGAGTCCCGCAGTCCCCTTCTGCAACTGGATTGTTGTCACTTGCAGCCACTGTCACATGGACAGAGTGGTCTCCCTCAACCTCTCTGACATGGAACTGCATGGCACCATCTCTCCTTCCCTTGTCAATTTGTCCTTTCTCCATACGCTTGATCTTTCTCGCAATGCCCTCCACGGTTATATCCCACATCAACTGGGACGCCTATTTCGCTTGAAGACGTTGTGGTTAAATAACAATCGATTGGAGGGAAACATTCCTAGTGGCCTTTACAATTGCACAAATCTGGTTAACTTGGGGCTCTCCTTCAACAATCTCACTGGAAGTATACCATGGGAGCTAGGTTCCCTCACACATTTAGAGCTACTTTACTTAGGAGCAAACATCCTCACAGGTACTATTCATCTTCCTTTGAGAGATTTAATCTTTTAGAGTTGATTATTTTAGAAATTGCAAAAAATTGTTTCACTATGTTAATAGTGTTGTTTTATTGTGAATTATCAGGGACTATTCCTGCTTCTTTGTCAAATATCTCCACTTTGACTGTCTTATATATTTCCACAAACAAACTCATAGGGAGCATGCCACAAGAACTGAGCCGACTCATTAGTCTCCAAATGCTTTACCTCTATGAGAATGAATTGTCAGGCACCATTCCAGTCTCTTTGTCAAATATCTCCACTTTGATTGACTTGGAAATTTCCGAAAACAAACTCACGGGGAGTGTGCCACAAGAATTGGGTCAACTCATTAGTCTCCAAACGCTTTACCTCTATGAGAACGAATTGTCAGGCACCATTCTTGTTTCTTTGTCAAATATCTCCACTTTGACTAACTTGAGTGATCTAAAAATGAAGAAGACTTGAAAAACTTGAAACTTATTGCAAGTGAAAATTATGTGTTTAAAGAAAAAGGATCAGTTTGCAACACATAGAATTAAGGATTACTTATGCAAATTATACATAGACAGCAGCATAAACATTGAACATAAACACATAAGCACAACAATTGATAAAGGAGTTCACCCCTCTCTTGGGCTACATCTCCTGGTCCAGCTTCCAATGGATCATTATTATTAATTGCTCAAAAGTGCTCAAAAACATGTCTTACAATGCTCAAACTGACAAACCGACTGCTCCAATGGCTTCGCAATGTCCCAAAACCCTTGTCTGGGCTCTTTCGGCACCTCAATCGGACGAAAAATGAAGAAGTTAGCCTCCTGGAAGTCTCCCTCTTCAACTTTGTTGTCTCTGGTTCTACAATTCGCATCCTCCTTGAATGAACCTGGCTCACACGCATCTTTAAGCATGTAAACCTGGCACCGGGCGCAACTGCGCCAATGGTGCAAATCATAGGACGGTTAAGGGCGCACCAGCCCCTAACCGCCTCGGCACCTGGGTGTATGGCACATATGATCGTGGTTTGGGCAAAAGTGGTTAATTCGTTGGAAAACCGTGCAACTCCCGCGCACGTTTAAACCATTAGTCATATAAAAAAAACCCATGGGTTATATGGTTTAACCCCGCGCTTATACACAATGGTATATATGAAATAATAATACAAATTGCACGCACATAATACAATGGTTATATGTGTTAATAAAACTATCGACCCCCCTCCGCGTTAAACATTAAACAATGTTAAATTTATTTGGCACCGCTTATCTAACAAGACTCAAGCAGTGGCACAATGGTTAGTAGAGGTTTGTCAAGGCTTTAACAATGGGGGAGGTCCGGGGGTCGAACCCCGCGGACTCCCATAAAACGTTTACATATAACCAAACAATGAGGGGGACACGTGGCGCCCATGGATTGGGCCACGTGTCCTCATATCATTTTCCATCAATCGGACATGTGTCAACTTCCTATTCGCCATCCAGCAACCAATCAGCATCTGCCACATCACCATTGACACGTCATCATACAGACGGTACGGCCCTGCTACGTCACCATACGGACTGTATGGACTGTACGGACAGCATCCAAAATTTTTGCCTTTTTGGCTTGGCGGACAGATCGCGATATCTTCTCCATACGGACTCCGTTTGAGAAAGTAAATATACCGCCAAAATCAGGAAGACGAGACATACGCAATGGCACTGTTTTCGTCTCATTCCGAGCACTTTGAAAATTGAGCAAAATTTGATCCCCTGATCACACCTCCCCATTGGGAAGCTTTTGGACCTCCAAAAGACTATCTCAGTCTATGTGAAGATGAGGGTATAGTTCCCTCACCCTTCCAACCTCAATCCACTTGGCCTTGCTTGGATTCGTCCCTTTAAGACCAACTCACAAATACTCCACATTTCCTCACTTCGAAGCTCCCATTCTCCTGTCAAGGATGGTGTCTTCCTGTAGTTCTGTTAGATACTCTGGAGAAAAATCATCTATGGAAGGAATATGAACATGCTCTCCTTGATCATCAATCAATGGAGGCTCATACAACTTCAAATTCTCAACATTAACAACTGCATACATCTGCATATATGGAGGCAACGCTAAACGAAAAGCATTGTTACCAATCTTGTCAACAATCTTGAAGGGACCATATCGAATCGGTTTCAACTTTTTACCTTCTCCTTTAAGCCTCTCCTTGCTGATGTAAAGCCACACTTCATCACCAACTTCGAAATTGTGATCAACACGATGCTTGTCATGTCTCGCTTTGTACTTGGCCTGACTCTTTTCCAACTGCTCTTGCACCACCTGATGTATGGACTGAATTTGTTCAATGAACTTCTCTGCCCAATCAATATCATATTTCCCATCAACAACAATATCTTTCCCAAAGATAAAATCTAAAGGTGACTTGGGAAAATAGCCAAAACATGCCTCAAATGGTGACGTTTGAGTCGAAGAGTGCTTGGCTCGATTGTACGCATGTTGAACGTAGTGTAAATGTTCATCCCAAAGCTTAGGATGCTTGTTGCAATAAGCACGAAGAAGATGTACCATTGTACGATTCACCACCTCTGTCTGACCATCTGTCTGCGGATGAAAATATGTGCTCTTTTTCAACTTGGTGTCTATGAGTGCCCACAAACTCAACCAAAAACTTCCAACAAATCGAGAATCCCGATCAGAAATAATGGATTTGGGCAAACCAAAATGCACCCAAACATTTTGAAAGAACAACTGTGTCGTTTGTTCTGCTGTTACCTGCTTAGTACAAGGCATCAAAATACACATCTTACTAAAACGATCAACCACAACATAAAGATAATCATGACCTTTTCTCGACATAGGCAAACCACCAACAAAATCCATGGAAATACTTTCCCAAGGTCGAGAAGGAACTGGAAGTGGAGTGTACAAACCCAACTTGCGATTACTAGGTTTACTTGTAGCACGCAATGAACATCCCCGAACATATCGCGAAACACTTTCATTCATCTTAGGCCAGTAGCAGTATCTTTGCAAATTTGCCACTGTCTTGCCTACACCAAAATGACTAGCAATAAGAGAAGAATGTGCTTCTCTTATGATGTTGATTCTTTCTCCCTGTGGAGTACACAACTTGCCAAGATGATACAAGAGATTATTATGCATATGATAATCTAATTCTTCAACATGGTTAGAGTGGCACAAAGTTTCATACACTTCCTTAAAGTCAGTATCTAAAGCATATTGTTCCACATAACTTTCATGCATTATAGGACTCTGCTTAAGAATAACTGAAGCACTAACAATAGGCCTGGACAGCATATCAACGACTTTGTTAAAAATTCCCTTCTTATACTTGATAACCAAATGAAACTATTGAAGAAAACCCATCCATCTGAAGTGTCTAGCTTGCTGTAGCTTTGACTGTGATTGTAAATATTGCAAAGGTTGATGATCTGTGTGAATAATGGTTTCTTTTCCCAACAAATAATGCTTCCATTTCTTAACACTTTGAACCAATGCATATAATTCTTTATCATAAGTAGGATAATTAATCACGACACCATTAAACATCTCAGAATGAAAACAAATTGGCTTACCATACTGAAGCAAAACTGCTCCCATCGCATAATTACTTGCATCTGTCTGGATTTCAAAAGGTTGTCTTAAATTTGGAAGTGCAAGAACCGGCGTTGAACAGATCTTTTCTTTCAAAGTATCAAATGCCTGTTGTTGCTTGCCTCCCCATTGGAAACCTTGCTTGACACTTGTCACAGCATGTAATGGAGCTGCAATCGACGAAAAGTTAGCAATAAACTTTCTTTAGTATTGGGCGGCTCCCAAAAAACTTCTTACCTCTGTCACATTGCTAGGTCTGGACCATTCCAAAATAACTTTAACTTTTGAAGGATCAATTTTTAATTCACCTCCACCAACAATATGGCCTAAGTAAATAAGCAAAGTTTTTCCAAATTCACATTTGGACAACTTAAAAAACAACTGTTCTTTCCTCAAAACATCCAAAACTTGTTTCACATGTTCAATATGCTCTTCACGAGATTTACTGAAAATCAAAATATCATCTAAGTAGACAATAACAAAATCATCCAAAAAAGGCCTTAAGACATCATTCATCACTCGCATGAAAGTAGCATGTGCATTGCAAAGTCCAAAAGGCATTACCATCCATTCAAACAAACCCTGCTTAGTCTTAAAAGCTGTCTTCCATGTGTCACCCTTAGCAATCCTTATCTGATGATAACCACTCCTTAAATCTAACTTAGTGAAATATTTTGCATCTTTTAATTGATCAAGCAAATCATCAATTCGTGGAAGAGGATAACGATTTTTAACTGTTATTTTGTTCAAAGCCCTGAAATCAATACACATTTGCCACGTTCAATCCTTCTTTGGAACTAAAACAATTGGAGATCCACATGGCGAAGAACTTGGCACTATTACCCCTTTGTCTAACAACTCCTGAATTTGTTTTTTAATCTCAGCATTTTCCATAACTGACATTCTATACATACCAATATTTGGAAGTGGACAATCTTGTTGTAACTGAATTTCATGTTGGATTCCTCTTTTTGGAGGCAACCCCTTAGGTTCTTTAAACATGTCATCATATTGATTAACAACTTCAAATAAATTTGATTTTAACTTAGTATCACAACCTTGAAATGCTTCGTTCTCAACATCATTTTTAGGTTTGATCATTAAGAGAACAAAATTTTTACTTGCATTAACTAACCTCTTCATTTGCCCTGCATTTATGATTGATAAATTCATCTTCTTAGTGTGAGATCTGAAAACATACTCAACCCCATCTTTAAACAAATGATACTTATTCTCCTGACGATAGAATATAGCTTTCCTATCATACAAATAAGGACTTCCCAAAACAATGCCACATATATCCAACGGAATCACATCAAGCTCTACTTCATCAACGAAATTAGCAGTTATAGCGAACCTAAGTTTACACTTCCTGGTTACTTGTAACTTAGCATTATCACATATCCAACCAAGAGGGTATGGCTTGGGATGTGGACTTGTTTCCAACTTAAGTTTCTTAACTGTCTCTTCAGAAATAAGATTTGCTTGTGACCCCGAATCAAATAACGTATCTATCTTAGTATGTTTTGAAACAACCCTTATATGAAAAAGTTCAATTCTCGTTTTCTCCTGTTGAGTTAC
>JASDQU010372088.1:0-16475 GCA_032191745.1 Picea mariana | reverse complement strand
CATAGACAACTCCCTATGTTTGTGAGAAACCTTTGGCTATAGATTTCATTTTGTATTTCTCAACACTTCCATCAGTTGTATGCTTGATCTTATAGATCCACTTGGAAATTACCACTGACTTCCCTTTCGGTCCCTGAATAATGTCTTATACATCATTCTTTAAGATATACTAGTACTCTTCTGTTATGGCATCTTGCCATACCTGTTCTCATGTTGCTTCTCTAAGACCAAGAAGCTCATCAACAATGAAGTGGCTCATGACTGAAGGATAGCTCGAAAATCTCTTTTGCTTTCTTGGGATGTGCCGTGAGAGGCTTGTATGTTTCTCTGCCTCTTGCAGAGTGAGTCTAGGTAGGCCTTTTATGCCCTACTACAATATCTCTGAACATATCAACTGGAGCAACTGGATCAACTGAAATAATGTTTGTCTCCCTCTGAACTGTTGAAGAGGGAGAAGGTATTGTCTTACTATCAATCTCCATATGAGATTCTCTGGATCTTTGAAAGACTGTCTCTTCTTCAAGGGAAACGTCTTTGCTTGTCTTAATCTGTCTCTGACCAGGGATGTCCGTCTGGAATGTCTTTGAAGATTCACTGTATCCTTTCTTTCTAAAGGATCTAGCTTGGACTTCTTCTCTTTGGGTACATGAGAATACATTGGGCACCCAAATAACCTGAAGAGTTCAATCTCAGGCTTTATTCCAGTGAAGACTTCTTATGGAGTTATGTTTTTCAAAGTCTGGTGAAGATTCTTCTTCTGAACATATATTGTATCATGCATGCTTCTTCCCATAGACTCATAGAAGGATTCTGATTATGCATTATTGCATTGATTGCCTCAATGATGGTTTTATTCTTCCTCTTTCTCAAATACTTTTGACTCCCTCTGAGGGATAGACATCTTCCGTTCTTGTTAGCCTATCTGGAACAAGAAAACAAAACGAACCAACAAAAGAATATCTCCTAAAGGAGAATAATGAGTACATATCTAGAATCAAAAAAATTTAAGGAATGTTGTCACGGCTACAACACCTACTTGTAATGTAGCAAACTTTAGAAATATAGGTTAGAGGAATGACAATTATAACAATCAAACCTGGAGTCTTCACTTCCAGTGTGTTGTTTCTCTGAATGCACTGAGATCCCTCTCGATCCATGACTTCAGCAAAAAGGTTCCTTCCTCCTGTAATTATCCTCATGACAATGATACAAATAATAAATATACAAGTGCATACCTGAGGGTGATGATATGATTTCTCCAATGGCACCTGGTTGATCTCTATCCTCTGAGATCTTCATGAAGAAGGTAGTCACAGTGTCACCTTTTGTCATCTTGCTACTTTAAGGCTGGCCCTTCAATGTAAGAGTTTGTGTAGATGATTGGCTTCCTTGTCTTGTCGTCATCTTCCTTCCATTCATCAATAGCTTTGTTCATCATATTTTAGATTCTTCACAAACCCTTATTAACTGGGCTAGAAAACCTAACGGCTAGGCTAGGCTAGCAACCTTGGGTTTTGTTGGGCTTATGGTTGCCAACAATAAGCCTTGAAAGTTAGAAGAACACAGGTAATCTTGAAGGCTTCTTCAAAGAGCTACAGAAACCCTAAAAATAGAAATCTGCAAAAAATTGTGAAACCCTAGGGCCAAAATTTCAAAATGCTCGAAAATTCATTCTGAGAGTCTCTGGAGGTGCCCTGGAGAAGGTCGTACTCTCCCATGCCAAAATTTGCCTCAACATCCAAGTTGGGTTGAAACACTCAAAAGAAGAGGGCCATACGGATTTTCTGGAAACCCTAGGAGGGTCGTACGGTTCTGCAGAAGAGGAGGGATGACTGTTAAAAGCTTGTAGCTTGTGCAATGGGTTCTTCAAGACCTATGCTCTGATACCATGTTGATTTTTCAACAAGCTAGGTTAACCATGAAGTTCATTCCATTTTAGCATTTAACTTAACCATAGACAATAATGTTGCAGCAACCAAGATCACAAGAAGAAACACCATGCACAAGAACACAAAAAGTATCTTGGGAAACCCTTCTCAACAAGGGAAGAAAACCCAACCAAATCCTTTGCTATATTCTTCAATAGAAAGACCTTCACCACGAAGAAAGACCTAGCACACAAGAGGGTGCTCAAACCCTAGAAGACTAGTGCCCAAGAGAGGTGCGCACTTTTCCCAAGTAAATGTACATGCTGAAATTTCCAAACTCACATGAAAGATGTGTTTCCACAATGGGGATTTTACCTTTACTTACACTAACCTAAACCTGTCAACAGAAGTGTCTATTGGCTCAATAGGGCCGACCTCTCTAAGTCATATTATAATTATTATTATTATTATTATTATTATTATTATTATTATTATTATTATTATTATTATTATTATATTATAATTAATATTAACCAGATTAATTATCTTTTACATTTATTATTAATCACATTAAGGTGGGGCCGACCTGTACCCTTTACATTACAATTAGGGTTACAGGCATGTATAACTCTTGAACAACATATAGCAAGGGATCCAAAACACCCACTAGTGATCATCCACTAGGGGCACATCCATAGGGATGTCATATCTCTGGCTCACTGCATTACATAGAAGAACCATTTCTTCACACGTTCACCTGTGCTCGTCCATAGGCACGTCCACTCCACAGATCTTCTTTCCCACTGCCTCACACAAGAGAATCATCTGGAGTTTTCTCATCAACTCTGCTGCTCAGAGGAGGCTAATACATCATCTTCATTTCTGTTCACATGACGATGCACCCAACACTTTGGGATTTCACACGTTCACCTTGTGCTCAGCCACAGGCACGTCTAACTCAACAAATCGCCTTTCCCACTGGATAATCATCTGGAGTTCTTCTCAACTCTCTAAATGGAGGAGATCATCTCTACGTTCCTAGCTCTGTCTCAGGCAGGAACCACGTACCCTTCTTAGGGGCTTTCTCCCAGGTTTGTAAGCTGAGAGAAAGACTCACATAGTTGCAATGATCCACATATCACAGGTTTGTAAGCTGGAGAATGTCTCACATAGTTGTATTCGTCAACAAACCTAAGGTTGTATTGAACATAAAACATATCATTCAACGGTTTTTTCTCCAAATGGTTCCACTTCTTAGTGTGTGTATATGCTCAAAAACACTCCAATTGTGTTCAAACCCAAAAGCACTGCATGTCTAGCTCAATATCTGAATTGCAAATCTTTGTAGTTCAAGGAACTGACCACGAAATTGTTGCCACCAATAGGCTGCAATAAGAGTTGAAGGCAAAGAAGCTTTAACAAATGATCTTGAAAGTTGAAAATTGAAACATCGACTCAACTTTTGCAATGAATAATATAATTTGAAAACTTTGAACTTTCTTACCCGGTGGATCCATTGCTCTGCTTCGTATAGCCATAGACATTCCAAAGGTACCAACACTCTCATTGAAATGCATGAGCTTGCTATGTATCTCATCTTGTCTCATGGGATTAGGAATCATGCATTCAATGCATTTGTACAATCCCTCTTTTACCTCCCCATCTGCTTCAAAATATTTTGTATAATGGTACCTTCAAGGTTCAAAGGACAAAAATATTCATCAATTGAAAATTAAATTTGAATCTTTCGCTACGCTTTTCTAATGAATAATAGAACTTAGAAACTTTGAAATTACATACCTTGGGTTTAAGTAATAGCCAACTACATGTAAAGGTCTATGGAGTTGTTTGTTCCATCTTTCATCAATGATTCTCCATAGAGGAAAATACTTATAAGTTATGTCTTTTATCCCCATATGTTGCCTTGATTGCCTCTTTGGCCTGATCCATGGCCTCATAAACCCATGGCGGGTTTATCACCATTCATCATTCACAACACTTTCACAAGAGGCTCATTGAATAGCACTATCTCTTTTGCCTTTTTCCAAAAACTTTTTTCAAACACTTTGTCAACCACTTGTTTCCTTTCGGCCTTTTTGCTCCACTAAGATGCATTCCATTCATCACAAGAAGAAATCTTTCGCAAATTGGCTTTTTGTTGAACAATGGACTGCAATGAAAGAAAGTTTGTTGCAAATCGCGTAATGGCTGACCGAACATGCTCTCTACCCCCAGTGTTTTTCCTCATCAGGTTCAAAACCCATGTGTGGATATAGATTTACATGGTTATGAATTTCACCCACTCAATTTTACCAATATCCTTAAGCATGAGGTCCAAACAGTGGGTTGCACATGAAGTCCACCAAATCGTGGTGTGTTTTTCCTCCAACATCCTTCCCGCTACAACATAGTTGGAGGCATTGCCTATCATCACTTGTACAACATTCTGAACCCCCACCTCCTCAACTACTTCATCCAAAAGACGAAATAATAATTGTGCATCCTTCACCTGATCAAATGCATCCACTGATTTAAGAAACATGGTTCCTTTTGGGCAAGCAATTAAGAAATTGAGAATGGTGTGGGATCTTCCATCAGTCCAGCCATCAGACATGATTGTGCACCTTGTTTTAGTCCATGACTGCTTGAACTCTATGAGGTATTCATTTATTCTTTGGACCTCATTTTGTAAAAGTGACCCCTGATATCGTGAAAACTCGGGGCTTTGAAGCCATGACCACATGCAGCTATAGCATCTATCATAGGATGATAATATGCAGAATTAGTAGCATTGAATGGTATGTATGCATCATACCACCATCTAGCAATGCATTCCGAAGCACCCTCCTCTATCTTCTTCCATTTAGCATCAATGGTGGATTGAAAGCCAAGGGTGGTGCAAGGTACAAAGAAAGAGTCAAGCCCTTTGCATGCTCTCTTCAAACTTGATGCACTAGGGCCAACGGAAGAAACATTTTCAACTTCATCTCTATGTCCCACTCCCAATCCAACAAGAAAACTAGAGGATTCTTCAAAACTAGGAATAGTAAACAGATCATCAACTTGACTTTTCCCCACATGTTTTTTAATCTTCTTGGCCCTAGCTTTCTCTGCTTGGTAGGATGAAAAAAGATTTTGCATCTCCAAGTTGAATTCATCAAAGAATTTTGTGCAACCTTCTACTTGGCCTTTTTCACGTGCTAAGTGTTCTTTTATCCTATGGATACCCCCACCTTTAATTGTCTTCCCACAATAATTGCATACTTTATGGTTTTTTTCATTCAACCAGCAATGAGCCCATGTTGGATCCTTCTTGTTTTTAGGGATGTTGGACTGGGACACTTTTGCAGCAACAAACAAAAATCTGCAAATAAAACACTAAGATTTCTTCATTTCTAGGAAAAAAATCAGCAGTTTTAAAGAGAAAAATAGAGGAATAAGAGAAGCCTTGACATACCTTCACAAGAAGTTGAAATATGGAGAAGAAGAGAAGCTCCCAACAACAGAAAAAATAGCTCTCTAACAGCCCAAAGAAATATGGAAAATAACCACCAAAACTTTGGCAAAAACAGCCCAAGAATATCCCTTGAAACAACTCCAAATTTGCTGCAGAAAATCAACCCAAGAGGTCTCCAACTGAACCCTTCAACTAGCTCTCCAAATCTTCCCAAGAACTCCTTCAGAAAATCCCTGCAAACAGCTCTCCAAAACCAGCAAACAAACTCAGCTCAATATTTCCAAAGAACTCAAATGAATAGTGTGAGTGAAATAGAGGGGGGGGGTCTTTAAATAAATTTGAGGGAGGGCCTAGGGTTGGTTGGTAGGCCCCCTCAAGCATAAATTGTTTTTTTCCTTTAAAAAAAATTGAAATCCAGCCTCTTGTGTGCGCCATATGTGTTCCGTACAAAACCGGTCGGTTCAGTGTTTTTGGCCGGTTCCGTACGGAACCGGCAAAAAACGGTTCAATACCGCCAGTCTGACTGTTTTTTCCTTAGAGGCCAGTCCGGATAGACGGTTTTTCCAAACCGGACCGGTTCTGATAACACTGGTTACAATAGGTAATTACTAACCCTAAGTGATGAATTAAACTTGACCATGTCAACCTCAATAAGTTCACTCCATTATGAAAGAGGGTAAACCCCTTCATAAATGCGCCCCAATAGTGCTCGTTAACGAGAGGAACCACTCCTCAGCTAATGAAGGGGTTCACCCTCTTTCATAATGGAGTACTCTATTACTGAAGGAAATTACAACAAAAGCTAACACACTCGCTGCAAATACTTGCTCTCATAGAGACACATTAATAAAACACACTAACTCTCTACCTAACATAGACCTTACTAAGCTAATGCACCCTCCTCTCCTTTTATAGACTAAGAAGAGTGGGGGATTTACAATACGCAATTACTAACCCTAAGTGATGTATTAAAGTTGACCATGTCAAGCTCAATAAGTGCACCCCATTATGAGAGAGGGTAAACCCCTTCATAAATGCGTCCCAATAGTGCTCATTAATGATAGGAACCACTCCACTAATCCACCTAACTACTAGGATATAACAACCATCATAAATGTGGCATGCCCATGAAATAGTGTGCCCATCATCAAGTGTAACCACCAGCATTAAATCACTCCACTACTTTAGCATTAGAGCACCCACCTAGGCAAGCATGCCCATCATAGAAGAGAATAACTCCAGCAAAACAGAAATTGTAAAGAGAGTTAATAAAACAAACTACCCTCATGAAGATCACCCTCACAAGTGCATCCTCTCTCTCCAGCTCTGCCATCTCTGCTGCTACTCGTCCTGGATGAAGGGGGAAGAACTTCGGAGCAACCAATTAAAAATTAACATTCCAGGAAAGAAGATGCATATAGGATACAATATAAGATTGGCAGATATCACCTTCTTTTAAAAGATTTCGTCGAGCCATTTCAATGTAGAAGTTACACCGCCTCACTTGGGTTAAGTTGCTCAGTTTTAATCCAATTTAACTATTTAATTTGCAGCTAGATAGGAATTATCAGCAAAGACATTAATTTTGAAGTTGGAGCTTATATAGGGAGGGAAAATCTGCATGCCTCTACTTTGATGGGAAATTTAAGAATGTATATGCAATGATGGAAATCTAAGATGCATTTGATTCAAAAAAAGGAAAGACAAGAGTCAACACCTTTGCTCATCTTTCGAATTTGCCAAGTTTGTTAAAACAGTAGAATGTGGAACTGTAATTATCTGACTCTCGCTGATTCCATATACAATATGACCACAAATAGTTCCAATTTGCCTTCGTTTTGTAACAAGTATCATGTAATAGGGCTCCAAAAACTTGATGAATCCTGCAGAGACAACATCATTGTGAAATTGAAAATCTTGCCCAACTTCGTTGAAATTTTATATTTGTTTGTGCCATACAACCATTTAGCAAAAGCATTCCATTTGATAGACGTTATCGTGATCAATTTGTTATGTTTGAGATATAAATATAACTTTTTTCCTTCAATTTTTTGTTACAAATTACAAAAACATTTTTAACATTTCTTTTACTTTCTTTCCATCTTTGTAGCCTATGAAAGCACTTCTATTATATTAAAATAAGTAATGATTTTACATATATTCCTGAACATACCAAGGGCTAGGTTCCCTAAAGTTTATTAGTCCCAGTCATATTACTACAGAGATATTAGCAAAGGTAAACACATGAGTCGAATGTGACAAAAGAAAATGCCCAAAGACAACCAAGAAAGCTACTCACCCATTTTCTTGTTTACTATAAGGGTTGACTAAATGCATCTATAATGCATCTATGTAAGTTTGAAAGCCCGGCATTTTAATAATGCTTCAACATAATTTCTGATAAAAGGTTTAAACATTCATACTACATTAAAGTTTAAACATCCAAATGATACAAAGATTTGCTAAGTGCCAGGGAACTTGAGATGGAAAATAGTTTGGATATTCAAACAAGATTCAAAATGAGAACAGCAAAGGAATTTTTCAAGAGAATTTTTTAATATAGTGTTAAGTAAAATTTCAGCAATTCCAAGGCTATCGATATGAGCACAATACCAGCAATGCAAGAAGATACACTCACGCGAGAATTCATCAGGAACAAATTATGCAAGTAAGAGAAGAGGATTACCAGAACTGTACACATGTTATACACTCATTTGTATTACTATATATAGAGTACAAAATTGTACGGAAAGTGATCAGAGTTGACCAAATCCCCAATAAAATGGGTGAGTGATCAATTTAAACTAATCCACCCAAAAGAGATAAGGATAAAGTACAAAGTCTACTAAAGTACCAAAACAGAAAAGTACAAATATAATACATTCATATACGCTCACTATATTTAGTCTCATCAGATGTTGATTTGACCTTATTCAATATGTAATACAATTGTAGTTAAATAATTATCATTATTATTATAGAGAAGAAAATTGTCTGCGTGGGGAATTATCATTATTATATTTCAATAATTAAATAATTATCAGTTGTAAGTGTGTGGAATTATCATTATTATATTTCAGTAATCCAATAAGCATCCATGGCATTGTTTAAAGGTTTCAAGTAGCATTATTAATTTTAAACAATAGATAAAATAAGGTTAAAAAAGAAAGCATGTGATTTGAATACCACCTGATCAAGGAAGGATTATCGAGGCCAGCATTCAAAGTCTAAATACACTTCACCATTTGGTTATTCTATATATAAAGAGAGAACTCCTACTAGGAATGTAACAATATTAATTGAAATTTTTTCTCTTTGACAGTGAATTGTTTGAACTTTGGCCTCGATAGAAATTATGAGCATGGTAAGTGTTAGCCTATTGACCCAATGATCATAGGATTCAAAGTTAGCCATGGCACACTCCTCGTTAAAGTGCATTTATTTAATGGTACAATTATGCTATGTAAGGGAACTAACCACACAAATCAACTACCAATTATGTAATTTTTTCCATGTCACATCATGGTTGCTATGACTCTGTAACATATCACATGAAATAAAGAACACTCCAAAAAATATCTATTCAAATGATAGTGTTTATAATCATATAGGAATGACATTCCATAGACTAGATGTTAGGACTCAGGAGTAAAAGGAAAGTATCATAAAATCAACATTGATTGTTAACCACAGCAACACCTGGGATAACATTTGGTTGGCATCCAAACTTGTAACTGTGACCAAAGTACATCATGTTAAGATTGAATTTTCCCATGCATGTCCAATGTTAATGATCCAGCATATCTGTGAGTACATCTATTGGTTCCAGAAATTGGAGATCACACCGAGTTCCATTTTTATAGATTTTCAAAGTGACATGGGGGACACCTTATCCAATGTTTTTGCATGGTGCATGCATTGGAGGCTGATTGTTTCAACAGAGTACTTTTCGATTATGAGATTTTCTATTTTGGGAAGTTTCTGTTTTTAGAAGCTTGTTGTTTTTAACAATGGGTTGCAGCTTTCAGTACCTATCTGATGGTTTTCCAAAAGGGTATTCTTCAATTTTTGGATCTGCAAGTTTGGGAAAATTTGTATTTTTTTAAATGTACTATTTTTTTAAACAAAGCATGTCCCTACATACCCTTAATGGAAAAGAGCATGTGTGTGGATTTATTGTGATCGGGGAAAGTCTATTTTTAGAGTTTCTATTTTTAGGAAGTGTTATACAATATGGGTTCATGTAGTCATGGAGAAGAAAATGCAGAAATTTCAAGTGATTTCGAGAAAGTGATAAATTAGGTCAAAAATAGGGCATCGCATCTAAAAATAGCAGCAACAGGTTGAATGAGATGTACATGGTGCAATGGGTTATGTTTACCTACGACTGCACGGTATCATGCCCTTGTAGAGCAAGTGGATCAATCCATGTGGAAATATTTTTGGTTAGAAAGAATCTTATCCATTATGCTTTTGGAATCTTATCCAGTGTGCTTTCCCTAGGACTTATCCTTTCTATTCTGAACCAAAAGAAAGGCACTCCACTTGAGGTCTGTTTTCAATAGTTGATTGTTATATTTTTGGTAATGGTGGGTGCCCAAACTTGGCAGTTCTATCTTCAGCTTTATCTTATCTAGTTTGACTTCTATTATGAGAAAAGATGTTGCATGTGAGGACAGAAGGAGTATTATTTCGAGGTTTTATTTCAAGCAAGTTTCATCTATTATGAGCCAAAGAAGAGTGCTCCACAATGGAGTTTATCAAGTTTATCATATCCATCATGCGTCCAATTAATGTTGGCAGGAGGAGGGTGCCCCACTTGTGACTATTCTAAGAAGTTCTTATCATTGCAACCTCAACGCCAAGCGGGATCGCCTTTGGGATTGAATATCTTCCTCTCTTCCAACTGCAGAGTAAATTGTGGGAGGGGATTGTAACATGGTGGAGTGGGATGGTGATTGTTGTGGAAGCAGTGGATCAATTGTCAGTGGTCTAGAGAAGCAAGCTTGGTGTCAATGCAAGGATGCCCTTCAAATTTTTTACCCTAACTAGAGGCAAAAGGGTCTTGACTATGGGGGATGGTTCACCTGGACTAATTATAGGCAGGGGCAGGACAAAGCTCAAGCTTAGTTGGATCATTTTTATGGCCCTTGAGAGGAGATTTCCTTCTGTAGAAAACCTCACCCAGTGAAGGACAAAGCTCAAGCTTAGTTGGATCATTTTTATGGCCCTTGAGAGGAGATTTCCTTCTGTAGAAAACCTCACCCAGTGAATGTTCTGATTGATGTGACTGGATTGGATCATCTCCTAGTTCAAACAGTGATTTATCTACGTCACTTAGCGAATGCACCATTATCTTTAGTTTACAAAATGAACATTTCTCATTTGGAGTCAAAGCATTTTTGAGCCCTGGTTTAGCAGGTTTCGAACCTCTCCTTGCGGCCACAGGGCACGCAAGGGTGGATCCTTTGGTGGGAGGTCGTTGTATGTCATATTGTTACGCTCATCATAGGTTGGGGCAAGATGATGACTCGCAAGTGGAGGAAGGAGTTGCAAGTGGCTCAACAAACATTGTAGGAGGTTCACGTCTTTCTCAAAGAGGACATTCACAATGTCACACTTCAAGAAGAGGCTGCAAAATTGGGGATGGAAGTGAGGCATGGTGATTCAAGAGCGGGATGAGGGGTCTCTCCGGTTCTTAATATTCGATGGGTATCTAAGGACCCGGAGGAGCATTGGGTTTGATGTCTCCACAGTGTTTTGATTATTCATCTTTCTTATAAGCTAAAGATTTTTGCTTGGCTTATCGTTTCTCAATAAGCCATGTGTCACTTCCATGAGTGATTGTTCCTGTAAGAGCTGATATCAATACATATTCTTCACTTGAATCATCTTCTTTTGCTTTCTTCTGAATAGGTTCATCGTCTTCTATGGCATGAGCATGATGTCTTTTATTCTGTCCTTTTTTTATCTACTCTTTTATGAGGACAATTTCTTGCAATGTGTCCCATCTTCTAGCAATTGAAGCATTTGTAGCTTGAATAATCTTTTTGAGTCTTTGAGACTTCTGTGACTTTTGAAATTTCTTGAGGGGATGATCCTCTTTCCTGCTCTTTCCTTTTCTTGCATGTGCTACTAATGCTTCATCGTCATCGCCCAACTTCTTCTTGAGTACAATCTTCCCATAGACTGCGGAACTTTGTTAGCTTTCTTTTTGAACAGATTCCCTGAATAAATGATTCCCAAGACTTTGGGAGACCATTCAATGTAGTCATTACTAGCTCATCTTCAACTATGTCTCCAATGGCTTCAAGTTGTTCTTTGATTTGAGATACTCTCGTGAAGTAGGATTGAATGGTTCCTGAATTCTGCATCTTCACATTCTTGAGATGTGTCCTCAATGTCATCTTTCGATTGATATTCTTGCCTTCATATAATCGGGATAAAGCATCGAACATCTGTTTTGGAGTCTTCAATGATGAGACATGAGGGATCAAGTGATCCTTGATAGAATCTGCAATAATCCGTTTTGCTTTAACTAGGTTCTTCTTGTGCTTTGCTTTAGCCTCGTCTCCCTCTGGCTCTTGAACTTCTTCTTCAATGAAGCTTTCTAAATCATTCTCCTCTAGAATGAGCATTACTCTATATTTCCATGCTCGGAAGTTATCAGCACCCTCAAGCTTCTCCTCTTATCAGCACCCTCAAGTCATTCTACCCCAAGATCTAGAAGTATGACAAAAATTGAGACTTTGCAGAAAATGGATTTTGGACTTACCAGTGAGTGTGCTATGCCAAGGTGACCCCCCTTCTTCAAGGATCTGCTCCAACTTCAGCCTTTAAATGTCTTGACCTAGGGTTTTATGAGGAAACCCTAATTTTCCAACTTTTGAATTTGGAGATCTGATCTGCGGGAAAGATGCACCCTCCTTAGACGTCCTTCTTGGTGGCTTTGTAAGTGCTTAACGAGCTTGACAATAGGGGAAATTAACGATCTTCTTTCCGGTGGTTAGACTGTTATGAAGGAAACCAGCTTTGATACCATGTTAAAATTTTGGTATGCTCGTTTTACCATAGACAATGTTACACCATTATCACCCAACCATAGGCACTTACATGTACCACCCCCGAGCATAGTAACATTTTCTTAGATAGATTTTGTACATGAAGCAAGTCTTCTCAGATAAACCCTAACCAAAAATACCAACACCGCTACAGCAACAACACAATACCAAGAGAGTGTACCTTTACTAATAGAAGCACACAAGAGAGAGATACCAGAAAGACTAGCGCCCTAACTGCTGCAATTGTTGCTCCTCAGACTTGCGCCCTAACTGCTGCAGCTGTTGATTCTCGGACTTAAGCCCTAACTGAGTGAGTGAGAATGTACAAATGAGGTAGTGCCTTACCTCTGTTTATACTAGCTTGTCCAAGTGACTTTTCATGTGGGGCCGACTTCTCTTTCTGGAGCCTTCTAATTCTTTATTATTATTCTCCTTGGGTCGACTTCTCTTCTAGGGTATTTCCACTTCTATTTAATAGTTCTCTTGCTTTCGAAATCTTCTATTCTAGGCACAAAGGTTATACTGGAGGTTAATACCTCCCGCAACTACCAAAACATCAACAAATACTTATACACCTTATATACCAATCTTCTTTTCATAATTATGTGGCAAATTGCAATGTGATTAAATGATGTTATCAATAATTTATATTTTTTTAAATGAATATATTTTGGATTTTTGGCCATTTTTTGCTGATATTTTTTCCCGATTTTTCTGATGTCCCAAGTTCATGACCCTTGGCAATTGTTTTTCAATAACAAATTTTGCAACATTGCTTCCAATATTCCTTATTCTTCACAATTTTTCACTTGGATAACACTTTTCTTTTAATCTCTATTAACTGGCCCTATTCTATTAATACTTATCATCAAATTTGTCAATTAGACAATGTTGGGTCCTTCAAAACAACTCCATGTGAGAATTGCTTTGTCTTGGCCAAGAGGAGCATCAAACCACCAAACCCTAATGTGTGCTTATCATGCACTTTTAGGATAAATTTGGGGTGTCCCTATTAACATCATTCTGCCAATAGTATGCTTTAATTGGTCACTAATGGCAGTGATGCTCGTCAAGAGGCATATGAAATAGTGTTCAATCAACTTTGATGAAATATTTTTATGCTTAAATGTATTTCTGAATATTGTCTGCATTAGATCTTCATTGGAGCTCCCTGATAGATCTTATGTTACAATAGGAGTTTATGTGTCAGGAACTCAATGGCCTCAATTTCCATGTCTGGGACAGTGAAAAGTGTTTTCATAAATATCATCTAAGAATACACCTTTAATATGTTGACAAGACATGCATAACCTTTGGAAGATTTGTGTATGCCACACCATAATGGAATCATGTTAAGTCTTTTCTATTACAACAGTCTTTCCTTCAACAAGAAGGAAATAGAGTGGCAGCTTGTTGACATCATCAAGTTTTAGGTTTATCAGGTGACTTAACTATCATAGCAGTGGGCATTGCCTTTTCGTTGCTCACCTTAATCAGGACAAGTATAGTCTCAAAATATACTAGTGTTAAAATTAATGCAGTTGCAAGAGCCATTCTCCGGGTGGATGATAAAGACCCTAGTTATGATCTAGGGCCCCCAGTACACTCTCGAGGTTCTTGGTCTGGGACCAAGCAGTTATAGCCATGGCAAAAGACCCTAGTTGGGCCCCCAGTGTATTTTTGTGGTTCTTGGTCAGGGACCAAGCAATTTGAAGATATAAGTCCCTAGATGTGTTCTAGGGCTCCCAGATGTGTTCCGGGGAATCCTTTTTTAGCACTTGGATTGATCCTTGGTTGTGTACCTTACTGGTTAAGCCCCTAGATATATTCTAGGGCCCCAGATGTGTCCTGGGGTATCCTAGTCTGGGACCAGGCAGTTTCTTAGTTTAAGTACCAAGTCGAGATGATGTGTGACCTTCTTCTCTCCTGGGATGGTCCATGTGACCTACGAGCAGTTAAGAAGAAAGGCATGATCACATCATTGCCCCTCCTCATATGCTAAGATGATAAAAAAAGATTATAGGTTATATCGTGAGACTCATATGGACAAACTGCCATTAAAGAAGGACTTGACTTTTGACTTTGTCTTATTGTTTATTAATGAAACCCTTTGCTTCAGTTATGTCCCTCCTAATTGTATGATGATGTGTTGGTTTGATTCTTTACTTCTTCCTAAAGAAAGTTGGCCACCTTGATCTTGAAACCCTTCTCATCGATTTGCTTTATTACCTTGTTGATTTACTTGTGGTCTATTTTTTATTTACCACTTGATATTTTATTTGGTAAAATATTATTTCTTTATTGTTAGGTATTAACCTAACCCTAAAGCTATGGCAAGTGGACTAACATGTATTAACCCTATATTACCTACCTAAAACTATATAAGTGGCCTATCCCTCACTTAACACACTTACTTTCTCCTAGCCGAGTTGAAGACTGAGATTTGTTGCAGCTCTTCTGGACAGGTTTATAAGGGTCCTCTCAACTCCTCTCTTGTGTGTTCTTGGTCTGCTCTAGCTGTCATGGGTTTATCCCTATCCGTCATGACAGTTTTAGCCTGCCACTGACCTGTAGGAGTCTATCCCTGCCAGCCGTAAAGGGTTCTTGTTGTTGGTGGTGTTCCGGTACCACCTTGTTGGTTTGATTGTGCCACCTTGTTGTATTTATGGTCTAAGTCTAAGTCACAGGGTTCACCGAACCTAAAGCTTGAGGTTCGAAATTCGGCGAACCTCAAGGTTTGCCGAACCTAATGTCGAACCTAAACGAACTCGAATGTGTGCCCGAATTCGAACCTTAGGACGAATTTGAAGGAGAATTTTATTGAGGTTTGGGATGAGGTTTCATTAGGGTACAATATATATAGCCAAACCTAAAGCCGAACCTCATCCGAACCTTATCGGAAAATTCGAACCCAGATCGAACCTAATCGTTATCAAACCCGAATTCAAACCCGAACCATGTGACTTAGGTCTAAATGATGCCGCCTTGATATTTTACTGGTGTCGCCCTTGTGTGTTGCCTTACCTTGTCTGTTAGCAGCCTTAGTGTTGAAATATTGTAACTGCAAAGAGTATTCTATTTATTATTGAGTTATTATTCATTAGGTCAATCCCGTTTTGTGGATTGATCATGTTGGGCATTGTAATTGACCAAATCCCCTTTTGTGGATTGATCAAACCCAAAATATATTGTGCAAATTAAGAAGTCGGCCCCCGGGCTAATTAAAGTGGTTTTAACCACTAAGAAGACAAGTCGGCCTTGTCCAATGAAGAGACACCTTTCCAATGCCTACCAGTTTGTATAAATAAAGGAAGCCAGAGCCTCATTATCTCACTCACTCATTCGCTCATCCAGTGTGCAAGTTTGGTGGCTGCAATTGGGAGAAGAAGGAAGAGAGAGGAGCATTGCTCAGTGTTGGATATTCTCTAGTGTTTTGGTTTATTGTCTTGGCATTGTATTGGCTATCTATATTAAGGAAGTTTTTGTTGGGTTTTCTCACCCATGAGGGTTTCTCAGGATAAATGTTGTGTATCTTGTGATTGTGTTTCTCTAAGTGATCCTATCTATGCTATGGTTATCTAGTAAATTGAAAAGAAACCTAATAATAGCTTAAACCTTAACATGGTATCAAAGTTAAGCTAAGAGAGCATCTTTCACTAGATAAGCAAAAACGTCACTGTTGTCGTACAAGAAAATTAGGGTTTTCTATTGAAGATGAATTTCAGCCTAAAACTCATCAAGGAAGTGCGCCCTAGCCTAGCAAACTCTTTGGTAGCCTTAGCGCATTTTTTCAATGGATACAACTCCCGGAAAGTGAAACCCTAGTTTTCATTGGTACCAGAAAACCAGGAAACCAAAACTAGTACCAGAAGTACTAGTCCAGAATTTCGAGGGTCAAGTTTGAAGGGGCAAAATTTGGATTTTCTGAAATCTAACTGCACCAGGCTACTCGCCTCAGCCAAGCACACCTCCTGGTAAGTTCAAAATTAAATTCTGAGCATTTTCAATTTTTGGTCATTTTCCTAGCTCAAGTAACGATGTCTGCAAGCACTAAGCTTGTTGACAAGCTAGAAGGTGTGGAAAAATTTC
>JASDQU010372087.1:37666-48119 GCA_032191745.1 Picea mariana | reverse complement strand
GAGTAAAAGAAACAAATCTGAGTGAATAAAATGGAAACAAACCAAGCAAAACCCCTGTGCAGTCATAGTATAAACATCGAGGTCTCAATTATTGAAGCTTGAGTACTCCAAGTAATGAAAACCTCATGTACAGGGCTTGACAAAAACACTCAAATCATAATGAAAATCTTATCAATTCACTTTGCCAGCGAAAAGATCAAGTACAGGATACAATACTTGTGCATTAATTCCCATGTCTAGCAACAACTATAGTTGATTTGCAAGGGGTTCAAATACACAAATGAAAAACAACATAAGTATCACATCAAAATTCAACACATTCAAAGGAAAGTCATTCAATTATTAAATATGGAGTATATACAAGCACAATTACCCTTTAAAAGGATGTTTTGAATAGGGATATAATATGAAACTAAGTTTTCATGTTTGATTCATGCTTTCAGTCATGAATCAAGCATGAAAATGCAAAAATTTAAGGAGTTATTAAACATTTTTGTATAATCCAATAATCATCCCAAAATGATAATATGAGGTGAAGGCAACTACAAAAAGTGTCGTTTATCATTCAAATAGTGAAATCATGTAGGGATTCCAACAACTTGCTTCCTTTAATCCCCCCCCCATCTAGATAGACAAGTACCTCTTTTTATTTTTATGAGCTCGAAGAGGATAACACATACTCGATATAACTCACCTTCGATAAGTTCCTCTTCCTTTTTTTAAAGAACTAGAACAAGTAAGGGTTCAATCCCATATGGGCCCTTCAATGTGTAATTTTTAATGAGTCCAAAGAAGGAAAACTCGATGTTTTTTCATGTTTAGAAAGTCTAAAAATAACTTACAGATGAATCTGGGGTTTTACTTTTTCATAATATTAGTCTCTGAAGTCCAAAAAAGAGATAAAATGCTACTCGGGAGACGCCCTTTCAAAACCTTTTAAACGAGTGTGAAAGGAAGAAAGATCATTCAGTAGTCTTTTCATGTTTAGAGAGTCTGAAAAGAGCTTAAAGGAGCCTCCGAGAGGTTCCTTTTTCGTATAACCTTGTGAGTCTGAAAAAGAGATAAAAGTCTACTCAGTTACATTCTCATGTTTTTTCGAGTGTGAGAAAGAACAAAGATTGTGCTTGTCAGTGTTAAAAGGTTAAACATAAAAATACTGCTTTGAAACCTACAAGTGAAGACAAATCTGCATCCAGGGTATTAGTAACATATCCGAAAAATATTTTAAAACACAAAAGAAACTGTAGATTAGAAAAAATGAACCATATAATAGTGAAATAGGGATAAAAATCTTATTTACCATTTAATTTTTACCAATCTCTTCTAGCATTGGTATTTCAACTTTGGAGGGAGATTTTTAATTTGTTAGCACTAGAGTTGCGGTTGATCGTTTTCACATCTTTCCAGATCAGGTTGGTGATTAACCCTGTTAGCACTCTATAAAGTTTGTCCGGATGAATAGACAAACAACAAAGGTAACTGTTTCAACCAGCTTTAGAGCTGAGGCACTAGATTTCTCAACTCAGAGAGGGCTCTCTTGTGCCATTGGGTATATCTATGGAAATCGATAGCTAGATTTCGTTTGTTTTGAGAAATTTTAATAAAATGACTGGAAAAAAGAAGATAACATTTGGGCTACGAGGTCTAGAATAAATAGAACACGTTAGCAAACCTGAGAAATATTCAGAGGAAAAGGTTAAATCAGGCAGTGAGTCTAAGTTTATATCTAAAAATTTTGCATGACATCAGAAGAAAAAGAAACACTTAACTACATCAGAGCATTACAGAGATGAATTCTAAATAAGTTAAGAAGAGAGAAACATAGTCTAAGTTGCTAAGCCAAGAGAATCAAATAATGAATTCTGGGCCTCTAAATCTCTAATTTAGATAGAAGGAAGTGTAAATGAAGTATATGATTATAGGAAATATGTACTATGAGGGTAAAATAAGACTCATATCACTGCCAGTTAGAATCTTTTCATAAACAATCCAAAATCTTCCTCTTCATTTATATATTCATACTAGCCCCAGAATTTACAAAAGTCTTCCTGCATAGAGGGTAGGCTCCTCTTTTCCTATGCTTTACATCCTTGGGATGATACATATATAGAGAAGGCTCCTTCCTAGAATTCAAAACGTTCAGACTTCTCATAATTCTAAAATTAGAGATGAGTTACAAGGAAGAATGATTTATAATAACCATTATCCTATTTTAAAGGGACCGTTAGGAATAGGTTCATCATTTCTAGGCCCTTTTATTTGACCGCCATCTATCCAAAACATGTTGATATGTACTTATTCCAGTCTGAGAATTTATTTCATCTCAACAATCTCCTCCTTTAGAGTGACCAACCAGGCTGTTTGATTCTCCCCACTGCTTTCGGCCATTTCAACCATGTTTTCTGTCTTTTGCCATTTTCTCTGTTTCTTTTTCACAGCTGGCATGTTAATGATTAGGTCCTTCATTATGGGATTTATCCCAACTTCTAATCCTGGGTCTATAGCAGGTTCCGTATGGAATTTAGTTTCAATTTCTCTTTCCTTCTTACTAGTAGATAAACTCACCATGTTACTTGAATGAACTCTTTGACTGGATATGGCTTGATTGGCGTTGTCCATGTATCCCAGTATCATGGACACCAAGATGTTCCTTCAAAAATTAGAGAGTTAATCTTATGGATGAGATGATACCCTCATACTTGAGAATCGGTAGTTATAGAATTCCAATCAGGAATCACTGATAGAGTCACTTGCAGGTATGTTGGTTTACCACACTTGGCTAATCCATTTCAAATGATTATATTTCAATTTCGTTATATGGCATCGTTCACCTGACATCATACAGGTGTGAAGTACCAAACGAGTGAAGATGGGTGATTCCGACCATCTGTCACCCACCCCACGAGTGATTGATTTGACATATTGAAACATGTGACGTTGGGGCTTTTGCGNGTTCATCATTTCTAGGCCCTTTTATTTGACCGCCATCTATCCAAAACATGTTGATATGTACTTATTCCAGTCTGAGAATTTATTTCATCTCAACAATATCCTCCTTTAGAGTGACCAACCAGGCTGTTTGATTCTCCCCACTGCTTTCGGCCATTTCAACCATGTTTTCTGTCTTTTGCCATTTTCTCTGTTTCTTTTTCATAGCTGGCATGTTAATGATTAGGTCCTTCATTATGGGATTTAGCCCAACTTCTAATCCTGGGTCTATAGCAGGTTCTGTATGGAATTTAGTTTCAATTTCCCTTTCCTTCTTACTAGTAGATAAACTCACCATGTTACTTGAATGACCTCTTTGACTGGATATGGCTTGATTGGCATTGTCCATGTATCCCAATATCATGGAAACCAAGATGTTCCTTCAAAAATTAGAGAGTCAATCTTATGGATGAGATGATACCCTCATACTTGAGAATCGGTAGTTATAGAATTCTAATCAGGAATCACTGATAGAGTCACTTGCAGGTATGTTGGTTTACCACACTTGGCTAATCCATTTCAAATGATTATATTTCAATTTCGTTATATGGTGTTGTTCACCTGACATCATACAGTTGTGAAGTACCAAACGAGTGAATATGGGTGATTCTGACCATTTGTCACCCACCCCACGAGTGATTGATTTGACATATTGAAACATGTGACATTGGGGCTTTTGCGAAAGTGGTTTTAGTCAAAACGCCTTTTTCCCTGATGTATCTTTGGAGGCGACACACACCCATTTTAAAAACGACAATGGTTTTCCCCGGTCCTCCTTTACATGGTTAAGTCTCGTGCAAGTTCACCGCTCGATATGGGCCCCAGCCGTTGATCTGGGCCATTTTACAATCGATGATCTGTCGAGTTATACCTTTTGCGCCTCCGCTATATTTGTCCATACACCACCAAATATTTCATGGTCCTCTAAATTATCAATTCTCCAAACTATCACACTTCCGCGATGATGTAGCTCTTGCTAAATTTCTGAGACTTGGATCTTGTCTGAAAATTGTTATGGTGATAATATAGGCTTCAACTGGGGATGCTATCCTCCCTGTAAGGTAGCAAAGAACTCATAGACCCGGTGCCTAATCCATTGGACTAATCCCAAAAAATGTGTGTGTACCCTGCTCCTACCATATCACCAGTGTCTGCTGAAGTCCAAACTCTGCATGTTGCTTTCAACTCGATATTGAACACTAAATATACTGCTGAAACTAACTGTACATAATACTGGAAATATAAATTGAATAATGCTTGTCCAAAAAGCTTATTCGTACATTCCTACCTACCCTAAAACACTGAAATGAATAATCAATCAAGTGATGCTAAAGTGACAATGCAACCAATCAAGAAATTGGCTCCCTGATTTTCCTCTGCTCACATCTTTCTTAAGAAGGAAGACAAATGTAAAAGATGGTAGCTGAAAACAAAATTTGAATCCAAAAGATGAGTTTATGAATGAAACAAAATCCTCCTTCACTGATGAATGTAATAGGATGGCCATTGAATCTTGAAAACCATGAAAAAACATTTCTTCTTGGAGAGAAAAAACAAAAATACGAGACTCTTTCGTAAGTGTTTGTTGTTCTTGCTCTATCTCTTCTATTTTGAGAACATTTTCAAATGAAATGGCAGAAATAGGTTTGTCTATTTCTCCATGCATTTCAAGAAAAAATTCATACATTCTTGAACATATTCAAATATCACGGCCATATTATGTGCATCAAGGCTATCCTCTTGTTCATCAAACAATTCTGATTTGGTTTCATTAAACTTTTGGAAATTTGTTTGAGGATTGCCATTTTGACTTTCAAATGAATTTATAGAAATAAGTTCATGCTCATAATATTCTTGCAAATGTGAAAAGATGACATCATGAAATATTTCACAGTCTAGAGTTCTCATGGATGTATCTCCAAAACCCTCATCTGTGTTTATGCTATTTAGAAATTGAACCAGTACTTTATTCTCAGGGGAGGAAAGACAACTTGAAACACTTCGTCATGCTGGAAACATTGTTGAATATCCATATTTGTTTCAGGCAAATGGTAATGGCCTTGAACAATCATCTCTTGAGCATATTCTTCTTCTTTTTCAGGATGATAGTTGAGCATAGGCTGTAGATCTGAGCTAAAATAACTATTCATGTGATCATCAATATGGTTATCATTACTGACCAATCTACTTCTCTCTTTGTATTCACCATCATTTCTGGTGGATTTCTACCTTGAGACATTACAAATATTTTTCTTCAACAATTTGAAAGAAGAAAAACATAGTGGTAAGGTTGTCTCACCTGATTCAATACTTTCTCTGGTCTCTTTACTGTGGGCGTATTTCTGAACATGCCCATTTTCAGTTTCATCTTCAACTAATAAATGCACCTCTGAACCGATGGAAAAAAAATGAGAAGAATGTTGCAACATATTATTAATTTGTTCCATTGATTTATTTTGATTTTTCATCAACGCAAATTCATTTGCCTCCACAATGATCTTAGAATTTTCTTTCAACAATTTAAATGTAGCAAAGCACAAAGGTAGAGAATTTTCTTCAGCTGACCCAATACTTTTCTCTTTATTACTGTGATATGTAGGTTGATTTATCTCACTATACTGCTAAAAAAGTACATCTTCAATATCATAATCATCTTCATACTTGTAATATACAGGAATATCACTGACATATGCAAGGTCATCTAACAAGAACAAACTTTGAATATCAACCTGTTCTTTGACAAACTGATTTGTACACTCATCCTCTTGATTATCTATAATAAATACATGAAATAATCATCCCCTTTCTTATCATGGGATGGATCATAAACTAAATCAGTGCCTTCTCTTTCAACAAGTGGGATGTGATTTTTTGCAACATCATTGGTATTGGTAAATTCAAGAGAGCCTATGGCATGGTCAACTCTATGCTCAAGGTTTCAATCAACCATTTTTTGTTCATATTCTCTTTTATTTTCTTTAGAATATAACTTCTCATATCAACTCTGTTCACAGGCTTGGATATTGTGTTGAATGTCTTTTGCATCATTGAACATTTGTTGGAAGGATTTAGGTCTCCTTTTCATCAGGAGGAAAGACAGATCTAGATGAAGAGTAGTTTCATAATGGAGCATGGCAGCATCTTCAGTGGGTTGGATTTATTAAGATAATTTATAATAGATACTGGAAAATCTTCTACTGAATATAGAGATAGTTTCATTTCCCTGCCTTTTCAAGGCATAGAACTTGATAAGTTGTATATCCAAAGATTTTTCCTTTTCTGAAAACTTTAGAAAAACATTCTTCAACTCCTCCCACGAGCTAATTGTCTTTGGATGCAATTTTTTAAACCAATATTTGGTGTCCCCTTTCAAGGATTGAGAGAAGGCCCTCATACAAACATCGTCATGGTTAATATCAAATAAATCTATAAAATACTCAAACCCTCAAATGTGATTTTTAGATGAGATGATATTAGATTCTCCATCAAATACAGGTAGATAATCATGGTGATTTGGAGGGAAATCGTGGAGGACTTGGGGTAGTTTCAAGGGTATGTATCTATGTTGGGCTCTAGAGGATGTTGGACTAGGAACAGGGGAAGAGACATCGGCCTTGGATTCATGGGGTTCATCGACTTGGTCATGGTCATCACATGGCCTAGCTATAAAAATCTTATCAAAATCAGTGATGCAGTGGGGGTATGCATGTGCAACTTTAAGAGGAGGATAAATGATTGCAAGTTTTTCATGATTGTCATCTAAATGCAACAGGTAAAGAAAAACTTGTTTGGCATGCTCAAGGAAGGAAAATAAGTAACTTATAACAAATAGTAAAATGCTTTGGAAGAGATACCATTTTGAGTACCTATTTTCCTCCATGATACATTCCCACTCCCCTGTCAAGGCATCTCATCTTCTAGTGAAGTCCATGAATTACATTTGAAGCTTGAGTAGATTCGCCAATAATGTTTTGGAAGCTAGATTCTGCATTGACAATGGAGTCACCATTGAAGATTTGAATTTCTGGATTCTTCTACCAGTGGAATCACCTTCAAACTATTTTTTGATGTGTGGAGTCGCCAAAGCATGAATACAGCCAATATGTTCCCAAGTTTCTGCTGCTCTCATACCTTATAACTCAACCATGTCATTCTTTCCCAAGGAAAAATTTTCAATTTCATCCTCGACAACGGCGCCAGAATGTTAACACTCTGTAAATTTGGTCCTGCTGAATAGAAAAATGACAAAGGTAATTGTTTCAACCAGCTTTAGAGATGAGGCACTAGCCTGCTCAACTCAGAGAGGGCTCTCTCATGTCACTGGGTATATCTATGGAAATCGATGGCTAGATTTGATTTGTTTTGGGAAATTTTAATAAAATGACTGGAAAAAAGAAGATACCATTTGGGCTATGGGGTATGGAATAAATAGAACAGATTATCAAGCGAAATATTTAGAGGAAAAGGCTAAATCAGTCAGTGAGTGTGAGTTTATATCTAAAAATTTTGCATGACATTAGAAGAAAAAGAAACACATAACTACATCAGAGCATTACAGAGATGAATTTTGAATAAGTTAAGAAGAGAGAAACATAGTCTAAGTTGCTAAGCCAAGAGAATCAAATAATGAATTATGGGCCTCTAAATATCCAACTTAAATAGAAGGAAGTGTAAATGAAGCATATGATTACAAGAAATACATACTATGAGGATAAAACAAGACTCATATCACTGCCAGTTAGAATCTTTTCATAAACAGTCCAAAATCTGCCTCTTCATTTATATATTCATACTAGCCCCAAAATTTATAAAAGTCTTCCTACACAGAGGGCAGGCTCCTCTTTTCCCATGCTTTACATCCTTGGTATGATACATATATAGAGAATTTTCCTTCATAGAATTCAAAATGTTAAGACTTCTCGTAATTCTAAAGTTAGAGATGAGTTACAAGGAGGAATGTTTTATAATAACCGTTATCCTATTTTAAAGGGACCGTTAGAAACAGGTTCATCATTTCTAGGCCCTTTTCTTAGACCACCATTTGTCCAAAACATGATGAGATGTACTTATTCCATTCTGAGAATTTATTTCATCTCAACGATCTCCTCCTTTAAAGTGACCAGCCGGGCCAGTTTATTCTCCCTATTTCTTTCAGTCGTTTCGGCCATGTTTTCTGTCTTCTACCATTTGCTCCATTTCTTTTTCACAGCCGGCCTATTGATGATTAGGTCCTTCATGATGGGATTTAGCCTAAATTATAATCCTGGGCCTATAGTAGGTTTCGTATGGAATTTAGTTGCAATTTCCCTTTCCTTCTTACTAGTAGATAAACCCACCATGTTACTTGAATGACTTGTTTGACTGGATATGGCTTGATTAGCCTTGTCCATGTATCCCAGTATCATGGACAGCAAGATGTTCCTTCAGAAATTAGAGATTCAATCTTACAGATGAGATGATACCCTCATACTTGAGAATTGATAGTTATAGAGTTCCAATCATGAATCACTGACAGAGTCACTTTCAGGTATGTTGGTTTACCACGCTTGGCTAATCCATTTCAAATGATTATCCTTCGAGTTCATTATATGGTGGTGTTCACCTGACATCATACAGTCGTGAAGTATCGAATGAGAGAATTGGGGTGACTCTGACCATCCTTCACCCACCCCACAAGTGGTTGATTTGATGTATTGAAACATGTGACATCGGGGCTTTTGCGAAAGTGGTTTTAGGAAAACCGCCTTTCGACTTGATGTATCTTTGGAGGTGTCACACGTCCATTTTAAAAACCACAATGGTTTTCCCTGATTCTCCTTTACATGGTTAAGTCCCGTGCAAGTTCACCACATGATATGGGCCCCAACCGTTGATCTAGGCTGTTTTACAATCAACAATCTATCGAGTTATACCTTTTGCGCCTCCGCTATATTTTTCCATACACCTCCATATATGTCCCGGTCCTCTAAATTATCAATTATCCAAACTATCAGGCTTCCGTGATGATGTAGCTCTTGCTAAATTTTCGAGACTTGGATCATGTTTGAAAATTGTTATGGTGACAACAAACCCATTCTGTTCATTTTTCATGATTTAGAATTTCATTTTAGGTATTTTTTAGTCTTACCCTGGGCTCCCTATGAAGCCCTAGGTGCCTAACTAGATCAACGCTCCCTCAAGAGGGTGAGGGGAGTGTCAATCATGTTTTTGGTGCCCTCGTGTATGTGCCAGGGGAGAATTAACGCCCTGTGGATGATTTTTGGGGGGCACCGATGCAAGATTGAAAAATAAGTTTATATTTATGCTAAAAGTACCCAAATTTTTGTTATGAGAAGATGATTAATGGCTTTTAAATGTATGTTCTTTCATTTTAAACAGATAAAAACCACGATCGAATGGAAATAACGTGAGCATGAGCTTGATGATACAACTGCATTGAAAAACCCTCAGACAAGGGCCGCTTTGAGGAATTGTGGCCTCCTCAAGTATTTTAAATTGAAAAATATGAAAAAGGAAGTCTTGCTACTTGAGTATCTAATTGGACTGTGGGATGACGTTGAATAGGCATTCCAAATTGGGCCACAAATGCTCAAAATCGAGTTGGATGGTGTATACTTTTTGATCGACCTTTCAAGAAGAGGGGATCCTATCACTTTTTCCAGGAAAAGGGAAACACCTTAGCCTGTCGAGGTATACGTGGTTGATCATTGTATTCCAGGGTCACGATTGGTTAGAGGATGAATTGTGATCAAGGACATCAAAGATTTGACACTACAATCTATTTTGTTTTCTATAACCAACCTGGTAGGTAGCACGAGTGTGAATTTGGCCTCAAAATCCCAAATTTCTTATGCTCTACAATGCGTGGAGCTGAGATTATTCAATTGGAGTGAAGGTTTCCTTCGCAATGTGAAGGATTAAATTATGAAGTGCAGGGTTGGGAAACATAAACAATTCTATTATGGTTCCTTTTCGATTTCATTCTTTCTAGAGTGAATACATCAGATGTAGCCACAAATTGCACTGATGGCACGACCAACGACTAAACCACATATGGAAAGGTGTACAAGTTTGTCCCCAATATTGGGGACCAAATCAGAGTTTAAGTTCACAGTTGACTTCTTTGCTTGGTGGAGAAGGCAGTTGATCGTCATTAAGGTTTTTCCATATGCCGAAGTGGATTTCCGGGGTAGTGTGGACTTATTACTTCCAGAGGGTATTGACTAGGATGCCTCAGGTATGAAACCAAAACCTTGTCATGTGTTTTTTATTTTGAAATTTATATTATTTTTTTGTGTACAAAGAGGGATATATGTATTGTTTCATCATGCAGATAGAGGTGCATCACGTCTAGCGGAGATACTGACACTAGGGCATGCAAAGACTTGCAGATAACCACAGAGCACAAGGTTTGTTACACATTATTTTCATCATCCCTATGACCATTAATGATGTAAACCTATCT
>JASDQU010372087.1:0-31111 GCA_032191745.1 Picea mariana | reverse complement strand
CTGGAACTCGTGTGTGGCCCCTTTACTCCATATGTGAGTCTGGTCGGCAAGCTATCGTCAGCCTGCATCATCAACCGTCATGTTAGATTATGTCAACAACATATCATAAGATCAATAGCATATCATCAAAATGAAACAATATCATCATAAACGAAACAACTCATATAACCCACTCTCTGACTCAATCCGGAGTCCAAGGGAGTTCCACCGATGCCTCTGCATCCTCAAGGTCCGAAACCCTGCACACTCAATGAAACTGAGTCAGCAGCACCTGTCTACATCAAGGTAGTAACACATCATGTCATATCACTTAACGCATCATAATGAAGGAAACAGTTTTATCATCATAAAAATCCAGATCACTTGCAAGCAAGTGTCCTCAAAGAATAAGGTTGGTAGTGCGCCAGAGCGGGATGTTACATATATAGAGAAGGTTCTTTCGTGGAATTCAAAACGTTCAGACTTCTCATAATTCTAAAATTAGAGATAAATTACAAAGAGGAATGATTTATAATAATCGTTATCCTATTTTAAAGGGACCGTTAGGAACAGGTTCATCATATCTAGGGCCTTTTCTTCGACCGCCATCTGTCCAAAACATGTTGAGATGTACTTATTCTAGTCTGAGAATTTATTTCATCTCAAAAATCTCCTCCTTTAGAGTGACCAACTAGGTCGGTTGATTCTCCCCAATGCTTTCAGTCATTTCGGCCATGTTTTTTGTTTTCTGTTGTTTGCTCCATTTTTTTTTCATAGCTGACCTATTGATGATTAGGTCCTTCATGATGGGATTTAGCCTGACTTCTAATCATGGGTCTATAGAAGGTTCAGTATGGAATTTAGTTGCTAATATACGTGCAATTTCCCTTTCATTCTTACTAGTAGATAAACCCGCCATGTTACGTGAATGACCTGTTTGACTGGATATGGCTTGATTGGCCTTGTCCATGTGTCCTAGTGTCATGGACACCAAGATGTTCCTTCAGAAATTAGAGAGTCAATCTTACGGATGAGATGATGCCCTCATACTTGAGAATCGGCAGTTATAGAATTCCAATTATGAATCACTGACAGAGTCACTTGCAAGTACGTTGGTTTACCACACTTGGCTAATCCATTTCAAATGATTAGCTTTCGAGTTCGTTATATGGCGACGTTCACCTAACATATTACGGTTTTGAAGTACTGAATGAGTGAAGCGGGGTGATTTCAACTAGCCGTCACATGCCCCACGAGTGATTGATTTGACATATTGAAACATGTGACATCGGGGATTTTGCGAAAGTGGTTTTGGGCAAACCGCTTTTCGCCCCGATGTATCTCTGGAGGTGCCACGTGTCCATTTTAAAAACCACAATGGTTTTCCCCGGTCTGCCTTTACATGGTTAAGTCTCGTGCAAGTTCACCGCCCGATATGGGCCACAGCCGTTGATCTGGGCCATTTTACAATCGACGATCTGTCGAGTTATACCTTTTGCGCCTCCGCTATATTTGTCCATATGTTGCCAGATATGTCTTGGTCCTCTAAATTATCAATTCTCCAAGCTATCATGTTTCTGCGCCGATGTAGCTCTTGCTAAATTTTCGAGTCTTGGATCCCGTCTGAAAATTGTTATGGTGATAACATAGGCTCCAACTGGGGATGTTATCCTCCCTGTGAGGTAGCAAAGAACTCGTAGACCCGGTGCCTGATCCATTGGGCTGATCCCAAAACATGTGTGTGTACCTTGCTCTTACCATATCACCAATGTCTGTTGAAGTCCAAACTCTACACACTGGTCTCAACTGGATACTGAACACTGGATATAATGTTGAAACTGACTATACACAATACTGGAAATATAAACTGAAAAATGCTTGTCCAACAAGCTTATTCGTACATTCCTACCTACCCTAAAATGTGTTGAAATAATGTAACTGCAAAGTGTATTCTGATTATTATTTGATATATTATTTATTGGATCAATCTCCATTGTGGATTGATCATGTCGGCTATTGTGAAGGACCAAATCCCCTTTTGTGGATTGGTCAAAATATAATTGTAATAGGCAGAAGAAGAAGTCAGCCCCAGAATATATTAAAGGTGGTTATAACCACCCAGATTGAGAAGTCGACCCTGCCAGTGAAGAGACACTTCCACGCATGCCAGATTTGTATAAATAAGGAGGCTAGCACCTCACTTAGATACACACTCACTTGTTCATTTGAGAGACAAGTTTCAGAGTTGCAGTTGGAGAAGAGAGAGAGAGAAAGGTGCATCTTTGGGAGAGAACTTTTTGTACTTGTTTGAGTTATCTCTTGCCATTGTATTGGCTATCTATAATAAGGAAGTTTTGCTGGGTTTTCTACCCCATGAGGGTTTCCCAGGATAAATGATGTGTCTCTTGTGATTGTGTATTTCTCATTGATCCTATCTTATGCTATTGTTATCTATTGAAATGCAAAGAACTCTAATAATAGCTTAAACATTAACATGGTATCAGAGCTAAGCTGAAGAGAGCATCTTTCACAAGAGAAAGTGAAAAACGTCATTGTTGTCATACATGCAAATTAGGGATTTTTGTTGGTGAGGTATTTCAACCCTAAAACCATATAGAAAAGTGCGCCCTCCCTTGAGGATCATTTTGGCATCCTCAGCGCAACGTTTTAGTGGCTAGATCTCTCGAAAAGTGAAACCGTAATTTTCACAAAGTACCAGAAAATCAGAGTACCAAAAGTACCAGAAAACCAGAAGCACACGTCCAGAAATCCGCTAGTCAAGTTTGAGGGGGTAAAAGTTGGATTTTCATAAATCTGACTGCACCAGCTTACTCGCCTCAGCTCAGTGCATCTATCCCCTGGATCAGAATTTCAAAATTTGAAGTTTGAAAAATTAAGGTTTCCTCATAAAACCCTAAGTTGCAGTTGCAGTTGCAGTCTCAGAACCAGTTGCAGTATCAATTGCAATTGCAGTCGTAGTACCAGTTGCAATCACCCTTGAAGTTCTTAAGAGTTGGTGATCATTACCGCTGCTACCAGATCGTGCCTCTACCTGCAAATGTCGTCAGAGGTATGTACTCACACATGTTTAAACAGTTAAGCTTTAAAGGGTATTTGCAGGAGAAGGGATCTCTTGCCATAGATCCAGAAGGATCTCAAGATCCAACACATTCAGAAGAATAATGCAACTCAGGTTTGATTATTCTAATATGCATCTATTTGTTATGACATTATTTTGATCAATGTTGCATGTTGAAGCTATGATCAAAATATTAGATGAATTAAAATTTGAGATCATAGAGTTTATCCTCTAACCCTATCTTCTGTCAAGATAGCGTATTGTCTCAGTACAGAAGACAGGTTGAAGAAAGCACTTGTCATCTTGAGTGAAGGAGACTTGGAAGAAAAGAAAGCACTCATTCTTGAGGACAAGGCTCCAGGTTCCAATTGCCATGGAGGAATGTTTGATCACAACACTATGAGAGTGTTGACTTCATTTCGTATTGTATTCCTTACCTTTAATCTTTTCTTCAAACAAGTTACAAGTGATAGCTCTAAAGGAACTACTGTGATGATTGTTCATGCTATTGATTTATATTATCAAAAGGATATTATTCTTGCTTCTTGTTTTGTTGACCTTGTTCTAGGTCACAAGTAATAACGCTGAGGAAGCTATAGTGAAGGTTGCAGAAGGCAATGTACTAAAGGAGAAACCATAAAATATGAAATCATCATTGGAAAAGAAGAAGGTGGCTTGTATAAGCTAAAGGGTCACTCAGAATCTGCCATGACCCACGCCATTGAGAATCCATGTGAACTTTGGCATATAAGGTGCTACCATACATATGCAAAGTTGTCACGGGTCTACCAGAACTCAAGGTTGACCATGAAGGCGTGTGCAATGGATGTGCACAAGGGAAGAACATCAAGAACCCCTTTCTTAAGAGAGACAACAAAGAAGGAGTCTTAAAACTCATTCATTCAGATGTGTGTGGCCCAAGGCCATCGTCCTCCATTAGTGGGTATGTATACTATGTATCATTTATTGATGATTATTCTAAGACCTAGGTGTATTCTTTGAAATCTAAAGATGAAGTGTTCAACAAATTCAAGGAATTCAAAGCCTTGATAGAGAATCTTTCTGAAAGAAAGATCAAGATACTCAGGTCAGATAATGGAGGATAATACACCTCAAAAGAGTTTGTGAACTTCTGCAAAGATGTTGGGATCAAGAGGGAACTCACTACTCCCTATAATCCTCAACAAAATAGTGTAGCTGAAAGGAAGAACATAACGATAATGGAAGTCGTGAAGACCATGATCCATGATCAAGATCTTCCTATGTGCTTATGGGAAGAAGCAGCAATGACAGTCGTACGTGTGCAAAACCCATTGTCCCATAGTGCACTTGGGTTCAAGACCCCGGAAGAGATGTTCACTGGAAAGAAGCCAGAGGTAATCCATCTCAGAATATTTGGCTGCCCAGTATTTATACATATATCGAAAGAGAAGAGAAACAATTTGGAACCCTCAGGAAAGAGGGGAATATTTGTGGGATACTATGAGGTCTCCAAGGCCTTCAGAATCTATATACCAGGTCACCGTCACATTGAAATCAACAGGGATGTAACCTTTGATGAAGATGCAGCGCTCAAGAAATCGAGAAGATGCCATCTTGAAGAAGTATATGAAGAGGAACCTGTAATACCCAGAATTGCAGATTCAGTGAGGGAGGTTCCCAGAGCTACTGAACCAGTGAGGGAAGTCGTAACTTCCCCTGATGAGGAAATTCTAGAAGATCATGACGTAGTAGAGTTTCAAGAACCTCCTCAAATGACGATCTCCCATAAGAGAAAGCCATCTTGGGCTAGAGAGATTATTCAATATGGAGACAAGTATGGTGTTCCCGAAGGAACCACGAGACAGGTGAAGAGACCTAAGCCATTCTCTAGTTATATGGATTTGATGTGTAATCTCCTAGAGAAGGAGCCTACCTGCTTTGAAGAAGCCATTTAGAAGAAAGAATGGGCAGATGCCATGACAGAGGAATACCAATCCATAATAAATAACGATGTATGGGAAATAGTTCCCAGACCAAAGAGCAAGGATGTGGTATCGTCCAAATGGCTCTTCAAAATAAAACATGTTGTTGATGGAAGTATTGAGAAGTATAAAGAAATATTTGTAGCTCGTGGATTTTCTCAGAAAGAAGGCATTGACTATGAAGAGGCATTCGCTCCTATAGCCAGATACACTTTGATCAGAACCATCATAGCTCTTGCAGCTAAGATGAAGTGGAAGTTACACCAGATGCACGTAAATACAGCTTTCCTAAATGGTGTCATCGAAGAAGAAGTGTATATAGAGAAACCTCAAGGATTTGAAGTTGAAGACATGAAGTCTCATGTTTGCAAGTTGAAGAAGGCTCTATACGAATTGAAGCAAGCTCCTAGAGCTTGGTATGGCCAGATAAACAGTTTCCTAACGAGCTTGGATTTTACCAAGAGTAAAGCATATTCTAACCTCTACTTCAAGGGTATGAATGATGAGCCAGTGATATTATTGTTGTATGTGGATGACTTATTCTTAACTGAAGAAGAAAAGTTCATCACTGAATGTAAGAAGAGACTTGCTTCAGAATTTGAGATGAAAGACCTTGGCCTAATGCATTATTTCTTAGGTCTTGAGGTGTGGTAGAGTCCAGAGAGGATCTTCCTTAACCAAGGGAAGCATGCAGTCGAAATCTTGAAGAGATTCGACATGTTAGAATGAAATTCCATGAATACACCCATGGAAACGAAGCTGAAGTTATTGGTCTATACTTCGTCAGAATTGATTGATGCCAGGCTGTATGGACAGATTATTGGATCGTTGATGTACTTGACGAACACCAGACCAGATATTTGTTTTGTCGTGAACACTTTGAGTCAGTTTCTAGTAGAACCCAGACATGTTCACCTTGTGGCTACATAACATGTGATGAGGTACCTTAAGGGTACATTAGATTGTGGTCTCAGTTATGATGGAGATCATGATTTCACATTGAATGGGTACACTGATTAAGATTGGGCTGGAAGTGTTTTTGATAGGAAGAGAACTTCAGGATGTTGTTTTAGTTTGGGATCAACCATTATCTCATGGCAGAGTAGGAAGCAATCAAGCATTACTCTCAGCACAACAGAAGCGGAATACATTGTCGCATGTTCTGCTAGCTGCGAAGCTATATGGCTGTGTAAGTTGTTGACCGGTCTATTTGACCTAGAGATGGAAGAAACCACGATCCTATGTGACAACCAGAGCTGAAGATCCTGTATTCCATGACAGGTCGAAGCACATAGAGATTTGATATCATTACATTCATGACATAGTGCAGAGAGGAGCCATAAAGCTCCAGTACGTTAGCACAAATGAACAAGTTGTTGATCTGTTGACCAAGATTCTATCTCGTGTAAAGTTTGAGAACTTTCGAGATAAGCTTGGTATAGTCCGAAAGGATCTTCCTCGAAAGGGGGAGCAACCGTTGATATGAGGCTAGTACTGTGCTTCCAGCTTGAGAGTTGTGACGTAAAGCCAGTCTAGTATCTTTCTTCCATCTTGAGTGTTGTAACGTAAAGAAATACGTTGAGGTGAGACTAGTACTATGCTTCCAGCTTGAGAGTTGTGACGTAAAGCCAGTCTAGTATCTTGCTTCCAGCTTAAGTGTTGTGACGTAAAGCAAGACGTTGAGATGAGACTAGTACTGTGCTTCTAGCTTGAGAGCTATGACGTAAAATCAGTCTAGTATCTTGCTTCGAGCTTGAGTGCTGTGATGTAAAGCAAGACGTTGAGATGAGACTAGTATTGTGCTTCCAGCTTGAGAGTTGTGACATAAAGCCAGTCTAGTATCTTGCTTTCAACTTGATTGCTGTGACGTAAAGAAAGACGATGATATGAGACTAGTACTGTGCTTCCAACTTGATAGTTGTGACATAAAGTCAATCTAGTATCTTGCTTCCAGCTTGATAGTTGTGACGTAAAGCCAGTCTAGTATCTTGCTTCCATCTTGATTGTTGTGACATAAAGCAAGACGAGTATCTTTCTTCCATCTTGATTGTTGTGACGTAATGCAAGACGAGTACTATGCTTCTAGCTTGACAGTTGTGACGTAAAGCCAGTCCAATATTATGATGATGATCCAACCTCATGTTTTGATGATGATGATGTATTAGTTTTATACTAATTCATATTGATGCAGATGATGATTGCATTCCTTTGAGAATGACGATGTTGTCGATGAAGAAAACTTCTGATGATTTATAGATACACCAGTCTGTGTTCCAAGATGATATTGATGATGTTGTCCTCCTGATGTTGTTGATGATGCAGTCCTCTCTCTCGCTTGATGTTGTTGAAGAATACCCTTCTTGTTAAGGGGGAGTGTTGAAATAATGTAACTGCAAAGTGTATTTTGATTATTATTTGATATATTATTCATTGGATCAATCCCCATTGCGGATTGATCATGTCAGCTATTGTAAAGGACCAAATCCCCTTTTGCGGATTAGTCAAAATATAATTGTAATAGGCAGAAGAAGTCAGCCCCATAATATATTAAAGAGGCCCCATAATATATTAAAGGTGGTTATAACCACCCAGATTGAGAATTTGGCCCTGCTAGTGAAGAGACACTTCCACACGTGCCAGACTTGTATAAATAAGAAGGCTAGCGCCTCACTTAGATACACACTCACTTGTTCATTTGAGAGACAAGTTTCAGAGCTGCAGTTGGAGAAGAGAGAGAGAGAGAGAGGCACATCTTTGGGAGAGGACTTTCTGTACTTGTTTGAGTTATCTCTTGGCATTGTATTGGCTATCTATAATAAGGAAGTTTTGTTGGGTTTTCTGTCCCATCAGGGTTTCCCAGGATAAATGATGTGTGTCTTGTGATTGTGTATTTCTCAATGATCATATCTTATGCTATTGTTATTTATTGAAATGCAAAGAAATCTAATAATAGCTTAAACATTAACAAAATGTTGAAATGAATACTCAATCAAGTGATGCTAAAGTGCCAATGCAACCAATCAAGCAATTGACTTTCTGATTTTTCTTCGCTCACATATTTCTTAAGAAGGTAGACAAATGTAAAAGATGGCAGCTGAAAACAAAATTTGAATCCAAAATCTGAGTTCATGAATGAAACAAACTCTTCCTTCACTGATGAATTAATAGCATGGCCACCAGATCTTGAAAACCATGAAAAATCATTTCTTCTTGGTGAGCAAAAACAAAAATACAAGACTCTTTCATAAGTGTTTGTTGTTCTTGCTCTATTTCCTCTGTTTTGAGAACATTTTCAAATGAAATGGCAGCAATAGGTTTGTCTACTTCTCCATGCATCTCAAGAAAAACATTCATACATTCTTGAACATCTTCAAATATGACAGCCATATTATGTGCATCAAGGCTATCCTCTTGTTCATCAAACAATTCTGATTTGGTTTCATTAAACTTCTCGAAATTTGTTTGAGGACTGCCATTTTGACTTTCAAATGAATCAATAGAAATAAGTTCCTGCTCATAATATTCTTGCAAATGCGAAAAGCTGACATCATGAACTATTTCACAGTATAGAGTTCTCATGGATATATTTTCAAAACCCTCATTTGTGTCTATGCTTATTAGAAATTGAACCAGTACGTCATTCTCAGGGGAAGAAAGACAACTTTGAAACACTTCGTCATGCTGGAGACATTGTTGAATATCCATATTTGTTTTAGGCGAATGGTAATGGCCTTGAACAACAATCTCTTGAGCATCTTCTTCTTCTTTTTCAGGCTGATAGTTGAGCATAGGCTGTAAATCTGAGCTAAAATAACTTTTCATGTGATCATCAATATGGTTATCATTACTGGCAAGTCTACTTCTCTCTTTGTATTCACGATCATGTCCAGTGGATTTCTGACTTGAGACATTACAAATATTTTGCTTCAACAAATTGAAAGAAGCAAAACACAGTGGTAAGGTTGTCTCACCTGATTTGATACTTTCTCCGGTCTCTTTACTATGGGCATATTTCTGAACATGCTCATTTTCAGTTTCATCTTCAACTAATGACTGCACCTTTGAACCGATGGAAAACATATGAGAAGAATGTTTCAACTTCTTATTAATTTGTTCCATTGATTTATTGTGATTTTGCATCAGCGCAAATTCATTTTCCTCCACAATGATCTTAGAATTCTCTTTCAACAATTTAAATGCAACAAAGCACAAAGGTAGAGAATTTTCTTCAACTGGCCCAATACTTTTCTCTTTATAACTGTGATATGTAGGTTGATTTATCTCACTATACTGCTAAAAAAGAACATCTTCAATATAATAATCATCTTCATACTTGTCATATACAGGCAGATCACTCACATATGCAAGGTCATCTAACAAGAACAAACTTGGAACATCAACATGTTCTTGAACAAACTGATTTGTACACTCATCATATTGATTATCTATAAATTAATACATGAAATAATCAGCCCCTTCTCTTTCAACAAGTGGGACGTAATTTTTTGCAACATCATTGGTATTGGAAAATTCAAGAGGGCCTATGACATGGTCAACTCTATGCTCAAGGTTCCAATCAACCATTTTATGTTCATATTCTCTTTTATTTTCTTTGGCATCTAACTTCTCATCTCAAGTCTGTTCACATGCTTGGATATTGTGTTGAATGTCTTGTGCATCATTGAACATTTATTGTAAGGATTTGGATCTCCTTTCCATCAGGAGGAAAGATAGATCTGGATGAAGAGTAGTTTCATAATGGAGCATGGCAGCAGCTTCAGTGGGTCGAATTTCTTCAGACAATTTATAATAGATACTAGAAAACCTTCTACTGAATATAGAGATAGTTTCATTGCCCTGTCTTTTCAAGGCATATAACTCGATAAGTTGTATATCCAAATATTTTTCCTCACCCCAAAACTTTATAAAAACATTCTTCAACTCCTCCCACGAGTTAATTGTCTCTGGATGCAATTTTTTAAACCAATATTTGGTGTCCCCTTTCAAGGATTAAGAGAAGATTCTCATACAAACATCGTCATGGTTAATCTCAAATAAATCTATAAAATGCTCAAACCCTTGGATGTGTTTTTCAGCTGAGATGACATTAGGTTCTCCATCAAACACAGGTAGATACTCACGGTGATTTGGAGGAAAATCTTGGAGGACTTGGGGTAGTTTCAGGGGTATGTATCTATGTTGGGCTCTGGAGGATGTTGGACTAGGAACGGGGGAAGAGACATCGGCCTTGGCTTCATGGGGTTCATCGACTTGGTCATGGTCATCACATGGCCCAGCTGTAAAACTGTTATCAAAATCAATGATACAGTGGGGGTATGCATGTGCAACTTTAAGAGGAGGATAAATGATTGCAAGTTTTTCATGATTGTCATTCAAATGCAACGGGTAAAGAAAAACTTATTTGGCATGATTAAGGAAGGAAAAGAAGTAACTAATAACAAATAGTAAAATTCTTTGGAAGAGATCCCATTTTGAGTACCTGTTTTCCTCCATGATACCTTCCCACTCCCCTGTCAAGGGATCTCATCTTCTAGTGAATTCTCTAAATTACATTTAAATCTTGATTTGATTCACCAATAATGTTTTGGAAGCTAGATTCTACATTGAGAATGGAGTCGCCAGTGAAGATTTGAATTTTTGGATTATTCTACCAGTGGAATCACCTTTAATTTTTGATGTGTGGAGTCGCCAAAGCATGAATACAACCAATATGTGCCCAAGTGTCTGCTGCTCTCAAACCTTAGAACTCAACCATATCATTCTTTCCCAGGGAAATTTTTTAAATTTCGTCCCCGACAACGGCGCCAGAATGTTAGCACTTTGTAAATTTTGTCTGAATGAATAGACAAACGACAGAGGTAACTGTTTCAACCAGCTTTAGAGCTGAGGCACTAGCCTGCTCAACTCAGAGAAGGCTCTCTTGTGTCACTGGGTATATCTATGGAAATCGGTGGCTAGATTTGATTTATTTTGGGAAATTTTAATAAAATGACTGGAAAAAAGAAGAAGATAACATTTGGGCTATGGAGTCTGGAATAAATAGAACACATTATCAAACCTGAGAATTATTCAGAGGAAAAGGCTAAATCAGACAGTGAGTCTGAGTTTATTTCTGAAAATTTTGCACGACATCAGAAGAAAAAGAAACACATAACTACATCAGAGCATTACAGAGATGAATTTTGAATAAGTTAAGAAGAGAGAAACATAGTCTAAGTTGCTAATCCAAGAGCATCAAATAATGAATTCTGGGCCTTTAAATCTCCAATTGAGATAGAAGGGAGTGTAAATGAAATATATGCTTACAGGAAATACGTACTATGAGGGGAAAACAAGACACATATCACTGCCAGTTAGAATATTTTCATAAACAATCCAAAATCTGTCTCTGCATTTATATATTCATTCTAGCCCCAAAATTTACAAAAGTCTTCCTGCACAGAGGGCAGGCTCCTTTTTTCTCCATGCTTTACATCCTTGGGATGATACATATATAGAGAAGGTTCCTTCGTGGAATTCAAAATGTTCAGACTTCTCATAATTCTAAAATTAGAGATAAGTTCCAAGGAGGAATGATTTATAATAACCGTTATCCTATTTTAAAGGGACCGTTAGGAACAGGTTCATCATATCTAGGCCCTTTTCTTCGACCGCCATCCGTCCAAAACACGCTGATATGTACTTATTCTAGTCTGAGAATTTATTTCAGCTTAGTGATCTCCTCCTTTAGAGTGACCAACCAGGCCGGTTGATTCTCCCCAATGCTTTCAGTCGTTTCAACCATGTTTTTTGTCTTTTGTCGTTTGCTCTATTTCTTTTTCACAGCTAGCCTATTGATGATTAGGTCCTTCATGATGGGATTTAGCTTGACTTCTAATCCTGGGTCTATAGCAAGTTCAGTATGGAATTTAGTTTCTAATATACGTGCAATCTCTCTTTCCTTATTACTAGTAGATAAACCCACCATGTTACTTGAATGACCTGTTTGACTGGATATGGCTTGATTGGCCTTGTCCATGTGTCCCAGTATCATGGACACCAAGATGTTCCTTTAGAAATTAGAGAGTTGATGAGATGATACCCTCATACTTGAGAATCGATAGGTATAGAGTTTCAATTATGAATCATTGACAGAGTCACTTGTAGGTACGTTGGTTTACCATGCTTGGATAATCCATTTCAAATTATTAGCTTTTGAGTTCGTTATATGGCGGCGTTCACCTGACATCCTACGGTTGTGAAGTACCGAACGAGTGAAGCAGGGTGATTCCGACTAGCCGTCACCCGCCCCACAAGTGGTTGATTTGACGTATTGAAGCATGTGACATTGGGGCTTTTGCGAAATTGGTTTTAGGCAAACCGCCTTTCGCCCCAATGTATCTCTGGAGGCATCGCACGTCCATTTTAAAAACCACAATGGTTTTTCCCGGTCTGCCTTTAAATGGTTAAGTCACGTGCAAGTTCACCGCTCGATATGGGCCTCAGCCGTTGATCTGGGTCATTTTACAATCGACGATCTATCGAGTTATACCTTTTGCACCTCCTCTATATTTTTCCATACACCACCAGATATGTCCTAGTCCTCTAAATTATCAATTCTCCAAAATATCACATTTCCGCGACGATGTAGCTCTTGCTAAATTTCCGAGACTTGGATCATGTCTAAAAATTGTTATGGTGATAACATGCCATATAAGAACTTGGCCATCCATAAAAGCTACCCTAAAACCTTTATATTTTAAAGTAGAAATAGAGATAAGATTCTTCTTCAAGCCTTGTACAAACAAAACATCTTTAATTGAAATAGGGTTACCTGAGTCAAGTTGAAAAGAGGCTTCTCCAACTCCTTTGACTGCGTGTTTGGAATCATCCCCAAGATCCACTTGAAGGGATGAGTTATTTTCCATTAGATTTGTAAGGGACATTCTAAATCTGTTCATGTGCTTGGAAGCACTACTATCTATGATATAAGTATCACTTCCTTGAGTGATAGTACCTGTGAGTGCTTAAACAAATATAAATTATTCAACCTTTGACTCATTTTCCTTCTTCTGGGATGTGGGCTCTTCTGTGTTTGTTTCATGTGCATGGTGTTTCATCTTTTCATTTATATGTGGACATTGAACATCCTTCTTATAACGTGGTCTTTTAGTTTTCTTTGGACTGACTTCTCCCCTTTCTTTCTGTTTCTTCACATGAGCAGCAAGAGCTAGATTTTTGTCATCATTTGCCTTTTGTGACTTGGATATTAGTCTAGATTCTTCTTGGGTGCAATCTGACCATAACTTGTCAAACTTGGGAAATTTTCATCTTGCACAAATCCCTTGAACAAATGGGTCACAAGAGGAAGGGAATCCATTGAGTGTAGTAGTCACAAGTTTAACGTCATCCATTGAGTCTCCAATAGCTGCTAATTCGTCCTTGAGTTGTGAGATTCTCATGAAATAGTTGGACATTGTTTCTAACTTGTTTATTGTCACATTTTTGAGTTGATGCCTTAGAGTAAGCTTATGGTTGGTGTTCTTGATTTCATAAATTCTGGTTAAGGCATCAAACATTTCTTTTGGTGTCTTCAGTTTTAATACATTTGGTATCAAATGATCCTTAATCGAGTTTTTCAAGATCCTCTTGGCCCTGACTTCATTCTTCCTGAACTTTCCTTTGGCTCCATCTTCTTCTACTTCTGGAAGTACCTGCTTGACATGATCCAATAAATCATTCTCTTCTAGAATGATGAGTACCCTATGCTTCCAGGATCTTAAGTTATCTACTCCATCTAGTCTATATTCAACTCTCATATTGGTACTCATTTTCGCGAGTAGAAACCCTAGATCTGAGAAATTTCAAATTTTCAGACTTCACCAAAACTGCAAACATAGTGTTGGAGGGTATGCGCTAGGGTAGGGCGAATTTCTATATGGTGAAATTAGTCTCAATGCCTTGGAACTAGTGCCCAACGAGCTTGACAAAGAACTGTGCAGCTGAAGTTTTTCAAGATCTTTCCTTCCAGCTGTTAGAATATCTTGAAGGTAACCAGCCTCGAAACCATGTTAGATTTTCTTAATTTATAGAGAAATAGAGTTACCAGTGTTCTTAGATCTTCTTTTGATAACAATTATATCATATACTGGAAAATAAGCAGCATAAACAAGAACAAGAGAACACGAGATTTTATCCTAGGAAAACCCCAAATGGGGGAAAAACCCAGCCAACCTTTCTTAGATAGATTATGTCCAAGATAATCCAACCATAAACCAGCTCTCAAGAGAAATAGACAATGAAGAAACCATGTCACTAGGCTAGCGCACAAACTGGTGCTTGCGGCTGCAATAGCAGCACCATACAACAGTAACACACCTCTTCCCAGAGATAGCGCACAAGAGAAAACCACCACTAAGAATAACCAAGAACCTCAAATGTTGCAGTGTAGTGTCTTCTTCCTTGCCTCAGACTTGTGTGCCCTTCTTCAGTGAGAGAGTGAGTGAGTGTATGTCCAAATGAGCAAGGCATCCTCTTTATTTATAGTATTCAAGTCACTTTAGTTGGGTCGACTTCTTCTCTGGCGATTCTAATTTCTCTTTATTCTTTTCTTGTGAGCCAACTTATGTTCCGGGGTGTTCTTCCATTTTTTTGATAATCTTCTTGGACTTTTGGAATATTCTCCTCTTCTAAGAAAGGTTGTCTAGGAAGAAAATACCTCCCGCAGCTACCAAAACATCAACATGCACTTGGCTAAGTTGTAGCTCTCTAACTCTCATCCTTATTGTTTGTTCCTAATTATACTCTATTAATCTCCTTACGTGGTGTGTTCATGGAATTACAGGTAGAAAGGATGCCTAGTGTAAATCCAATCAGCCTTTGATAATCCTTGTTTGAGTTATAATCAATGTATTTTTGGTGTAGGTTTGTAACATTACGAGTGAGGTCGGGGTTTCCTTGTCTACCCACATGGTGAGATCTTCACCCATGTGGCAAGCTCTAATTGATTAAAGAAGCTCGAAGAGGACTCATCGGTCTTATGTTTTGTTGAGCTTCATTTTATTTAGGTTAGTGATCATCCTCCTTTATTTTCTTGTCTACCTACATTATGCATCTAGTATCCTTCTAATGTCCTCCCCCTAATATTTTTACTCTTTGGAGACACCAAAGCTAAGTTGGTCCCATCGTGTTCTTTGAATTCATATGTTTTTGAATTGGATTGAAGGATAGTGATGTTGGGAGCACCAAAGTGCTATTGTCATTAGCCCTCTACTATTAACTCGTTATCTTGATTTTTGTGTGTGTTTCAGCTTGAGGTTGGGCATGTTGGATTGGATATGATTATAGATTGTGTTGCATCTAGACTTGTCTTGTATCTATAACTCTATAATATTGGGCTATGTCTTGTTTATAGACTTGTCTTGATCTAGGACTCTATTATTTTGGGCTCCCACAGAGTTCAAAGAGGAATCATATTATATGTTGAATATAAATGGCTCTATGGTTTAGTGTTATAATTTGACATGTGGTTGTTTCTTTGAGTTGAGATTTTTTTTAAATATGAATGTTCAATTCATGTGTGCTTTCTCTTCAATGTTTTCTTTTAAAGAATTGAGTTTTTATTTAGTAAGAATCCATGGTGGATGTGTCTAGAATTGAGTTGCTATCTATTTGAGGAATCCCATTCTTTTCTTGTTGGGATATGTAGTAGTTTCTCGTATTTGTAAATCTTGTGGGTGTGATACATACACTTGGTTATCTTCCTTTGCATGTACATCTTTTCTTATAAATTTCCAATGGACTTAAATTCTTGACTATTATGGATGTAAATCTTCAATTCATGGTGACATTTTTTCCTTGTTTGTATATGGCATCAAATTTGTGCATTATTATTAGTTGTTCTTTATAGGATATGTGTGGCTTCAAGGGATAGATTAACTACTTGGAGAGATCAATTATTTAAGGGAGCACCACCCTTTGAGTAATCAAAGGGGCAATTTCATCAATTGTATTGCAACTACCCAACACCTTATTGAAATTGTCTCTTGTCTATTGTGGGATGCAATGATCTCCTTGAAAGCACTAGTGGACTACATGGAAAACCTTTCAATACCACATTTGACTCTCAGATGCCATCCAAAAAATATATAAATGACAAACATGTTCAAGGATATACTCAACAATCTCTAATTGATCAAGTAGACTTCATGAAGGTTTTCAAACAATAACAGGATTCAACAAACTCATACCAAATATTACAAGAAAGCTTCTATGCCATTGATCAAAGCTTCGTGGTTAACTAGATTTACACAAGCCAATGCATTCACACAACCCAACAAGAAGTTGTCATCAATATCAAATGTTGGATTTTAAAAATGACACAAAGATAAACATAAGGCAAAGGCCTTTGAATGTAAAAGGCTCAAAACTTGTGAGTGAATGAATTCTACTAAAAATGGTGTATTAATCATACAAGAAGAAATCTTTCAAACTTAATAATCATTTCTATATTTGAGACCACCAATATTCTCAGTAACCACCTCACATAATTGGCATATCTAACAAACTCACCCATTATTCCTATATTTGAGACCTATCAATATTCTTCCTAACCACCTCACCTTACTTTGTGCATGTATACACACCCACTAATTGACCCTATTTATACCTTGTCCATGCACACTTTAATATGGAGTCTCTAAGAATTTGACCTAGGAATACATAATAAAACAAGGTTGTAATTCATAGTGTGCACTAATCTTCCAATACATCACTGTTTAATGAAAAAAAATGAATTTTTTGAAGAATTTTGGAGCTTTTGAAATTTAGATTATGTTAACATTCTTATGCCATACTTCATTCAAATTTAAGAAACACATTCACTTTCAATGTATCATTAAAAATATTTAATATTGGTGAATGTTATTCTTGCTAAGCATTAATTAGCATTAGGTAATATTGTTTTTTTTAATTTCAACTAATGCACCAATATAAATAGCAAATAACTTGGAATTTGCAACATATTACCATGTATTAGGCCAAAAAAATAACTTTTGGGGGCTCCATGTCAAAGTGTTTTTCAATTATTTAGTTGAAATTAGTAGAAACATCCCTAAAAGCATGCTTTTGCACACAAAATATTGTTGTTAAGCTTTGAACTTTTGAAATTGTGCCAAAATCCAATATGATAAATAGAAATGATTTCAAAGAATTTTTGTGCCAAATTTGACATTTAGGAGAAGCAAAAAAAACAAAAATGTTTAGATAATTGAGTTGCTTATCTAAGGCATCATTTCAAATAATAACAACAAATTATTCATGGGTACAAAAGCCCGCACTTTTTTTCAATTCTTTTTTCTTTATTTTTCAAAAACCAATTATATATTCCACCTCATTGCACAAAAATGTTTACAAGTAGGGGCCTTTTTCTGCATGATGAGCAATCTCATGAGTATCTCATGTCTCGTCATTAAAAGAGTTCCACATCTGTATTTTCTCTATGCACTTTGCTCGAGTTGTACCTCTCTAGCTCCACTCATTGCCCAGTCTTGTACTCTATTAAGCTCTTCACCTAGTGTGTTCATGGAGTTATAGGAAAAAAGAGTGTTTAGTGCAAATCCAATCATATTTTTGTTAATCCTTATTTAGGATGTAACTAATGCATTCATGGTGTAGGGTTGTAACATTATGAGTGAAGTGAAGTCTTCATCGTCTACCCATGTGGTGATATCTTCTTCACTCACATAGCAAGCTTTGATTAATCAAAGTGGGTCCCAGAGGACTTATAGGCTTATATTTTCCCAAGTTTCATTTCATTTTGGCTTGTCATCATTCTCCCTTGTTTTCATGTCTACCTATTGTTATCACACAAGTTGTAGGTTGGGCAAAGCTCGACCCAATTACCAAATGGCGACAACTTAGAGAACACCTACCCACTGTCACCTTAGGAAGATATTCTCGTCACTTAGTGATGATGAAAATCACCACAAGGGGGGAATCTCAATGACCCTAGGGGGGAATGAGACGGAAAGTGGAAAGATGTGAGTGTAACTCCTATAGGTCAAGATCCTAAGCTCGGAAAAGGGCTTGGGAAAGACTCTTGGTGATAGCCAAAGGTTGCTAAGAGGTAAGAGTACCTATAAAGAGTGATGTACATGCCTGAGATAGAAGAACAAACCAAATATATGTGTATAAGGTTAGGTGGACAAGCAAGTTAATCTTGTTGTCCCTAATTGCAGCAGTAAACAAAAGTATATATCAACAACAAACTAAGTGTTAAATTTGCTAAATAATTGCTAAAAGTCCAACAAATGATGCAAGAGATAAGCTAGATAAACACTAGTAATACTCAAGTATGAAAGCATAAGACTTTAGCAATGAAACAAAGTTGTAATAAAAAGTGTTTGCAGAGATATTTTGCAGCCTTATGACTGTATAAAATAATTTGTTACAGCAGTAAATCCAACCACCAAAACTTACAAAGAGTCGACCCAAAAGTTGTGCTAGGCCTAGTAGATTATCTTGGTAAACTTTTAGCAAATTCTGATGGTTGAAAAGCAAGTTAAAAGTGAATAAAGAGAGTTTTGTTGCAGACCTAATGGATATAGATTTTAATGAGCTATAACTATAAGAAGACTAGGCCAATTAAGACACCCTAGTGGCCTTGACAAGCCCTTAGCATGCAGAAAAGTATCCAATTGAAACAAGATTAGTATCTCATAAAATCATGTTTACTAAGGCAAAGAGTTATTTATCCAATGCAAAAAAATCAGATTAGTGCCTTTAAATTGGGTGAATGGGGTCTTTAAAACACAAGTTGGATCAACAAGATCCCTACAGGTGTAAATCCTCTTACTCCCTAAGGTATGCCAATCAACTTAGGGTAAATCTAGGAAGGTGTACACACTTGTACTTCTCCTAGAAACCCTTGTTTAAGAATGATTTATAACCTTAATAAGAAGATGAAGCATAAATGGAGGGTGTATCCAACATACTCCTCCTAGGGTTTCCACCACAATAACCAAAAATGAGCAAGCAAGAACTAGCATATGCATATTTTCCTTACCAATTTCAAGAAAAGAGATATCAAACCCTATTTCATCATGCAATTGACCATCCAAGAGAAAAATAATACGCCTTCAAGAGGTTTGCATCACTTCCTTCCATCCATTCACCAAAAAATAACACCATAAACCATTTGCAAGAGAGAGAGATACCAAAAATGCTCAAGCATAGCGAAATTTTCAGCCAAGTACTTCTCACAATGGGAGATTTATCTTATAATGAAATAGAGATGTGATTTATTTATACAAAATATTCTCATCATAGTTTGTCCACTTAGGTTAGGGTAAACACAAAGTAAGGGGACAACAAACCCCTACTTTTCCCCTTTACAAAAATAATACTAAACAAATCATATTTTTCACATAAAAAAAACCCTAAATAAGATGTCACCCCTCTGAGGTGACATTTTGACACTTTTCGAAGTTGTTAGAGTAGAGGATGGACGTCGTTGGGGATCCTAGAGCCTCCTATTTATGCGCCAAGATCTCTTCCTTCAATCCATGTCTCCTCCGGTCAAACCATGCCAAGTGTCAATGAGTAACAACTCCATCATAAGCAAGCCCTAGATGACGTCAATCCCCAAAGAGTGATGTTTTTCCCCTCCTAGGCAAGTTGTTTGGGTGATAGGGGCTAGGTGAGGTCATCCATGATGTCTTCTAGGCATCCAAAGGCATGTCTTCGTCATCTGGCATGCGGACCCTTAGTATCCAACTTGTGGGCTTGAAGCCCCATGGAAGCCCAAGCTTGGCTTGTTCCTCCAAAAATGCCCACCAGCTGGGTCCTGCAAATACACATGGATACGCCCTCCAAGGATCTCAAGTCAAAGAATCATGATGATTAAATCAAATCAATAAAATATCCATCTAAGCATGTACATCCAAACTACCTCATCACAATAAACTAATGTTTAGATACCCTATGCACTTTACCAAGTTTGAGTAGGGGAGGGTTGACAAAACAACCTATTCAGTGAATTGTCCCTTAAGTTTAGGGGTGTTTCCTGAGGGGGCCTCCTTCTAAGTCATGTGAATGATGTGCTATGGATGAGGGGAAAACTTTTGGGCATGGGATTCATGACATACAAGGGGTTTTATTGTCTCACTTATGGGTGCCTTTGTAGAGGGTGTGATGCACCTTTGTTTTCAATGCATCCTTTTTCCAAGCACATTCATTTCCATTAATTAATTAATAGTCCAAAACCTTGGGTACTCCCTAGAGTGAAATCGATTAGCTTGGGGGGAAGCACCACAAGGCCACTTCAAGCTAGAGGTACACAGAGTGCCATATGTAAGGAAAGAAAGGGACATCGCATGAGTGTACACACCTCAACAAGTGGGGACATTTATATAATGTTATTTTCCTTTTCCACATCTTTGATTTTTTTAGGAGAATCATTTCATTTCTCTCAAGACCTATTTGGGCGAGCATCTGGAAGGTTTATAATCAATATTTTATATTTTTCCAGCCACAAGCCTATGGGCGTTCAGTCCCTTCTTCCCATGAAGTGAGGGACAACCCCTTCTTGGGTTAGTACACCTGAAAAACCCAAAAGGTGAGGAGATGAGGGGATGAAGTGTATAAAGTGGTAAGTATGGTCAACAATGGCACGATGACTCGTCAAAAGGACCTCTCATTAGAATATTTATCCCTAAGGGTGACCCACTTACTATGGCGCAATGTCAACCACCAAGGTGAAACAGGGCAAGGAGCATATTGGCCAAGCAAATGTCACATAATCAAAAGCAGTAATAGATGTAACAAACACAAATATTGAAATGAACGCACCATAATACCATACTTGTACCTCATGCAGCAAGACCCAATCTCTTCCGGAGGCCAGCTAATGTGGTGGATACTGTCATGATCAACCTAGAGCGTGGAGGTGGGGTGGGTCACCATTTGTGCAAGTGGACACTGTTGGTTAAGTTGTCTCTCAGTACTCCATGTCTGGAACCTGAGGGCCTCAAGACATCATCTTCTTAGTTATCCCACAAAATAGGGATAACATTTGGCTCCTACTTGGGGACATGTGCTCATCGTAGAGTGCATGAGAATCGCAACATCTCTTGGTAGACCTGTGCCTACACTGAAACAACAAATTGTAAAATCTAGGGTGGTTCTATCACCGTTCGTCCATATATATCAAATAAAAAATGAAACTAATCTAAAAAAAGAACAAAATTTAGCATTTTCTCAAACATTTCTAAACTAAGTATGAAATCAATATGCAAGTAGATAAAAATGAAATATGAAATGCATCTAAACTAACATGAGAAATCAAGATGCAAATGCAAGGAAAACAAGATGACCTACCTACTTACTTGGGGCCTGGGCCCTGAAGAAGTCATGTGATCTAAACATAGGGCCGAAGAAGAGATCCATCCACTGGTAATGGCATCTTTCTCCCATCCACATTTTTCAAGTGATACTTTTCTTTATCGGACTTGTTCTTGACGATGTAAGGGCCAAGCCATGAGCTATCATCCTTCTGCTCATATATGGGCTTGCCCTTCTTCTTGTCCCACATAAACGCACGACTTCTTTCAGTGTAGTTGATGTAAGGTATATTTTAAATGTATGGATAAGAAGGAGGTTCTGCATTGAATTCCCTTTTGATGGCTTCCTCGTGTACTTTATATTCTTTCCTTAATATTTGGATAGACCCTAGCTCTTTTCCCTAGAACTTTGCAAGTTTTTCTTTGTATTCATCTATCATTGGGAGAAGTATGTCTATGGATTTCTCTTGCATAAAAGGAAATTCATGTGGATCGTACTCAATGGTGTCTGAGACTTCATCAAACTCATCTTCACTCATATATTCAGGATCGTTGGGATAAGCCACATGCTTGTCAGCTCGCTCTCGACTATACAATACCTCAAAAGTGCCATCTCCCATAAGGATGTGTGCATGGGTGAGGTCCATGCTAAGGAAACCCCTAAGGGAAGAAGACCAGCTAATTGATAAGAGCATCCCCCAAGCATTCAGGACATCAATCAACGTTATATTCATGAGGAGGTTGATATGTGGAAATTCAATCAAAAATAACTCAATGTCCTCACACAATCCATAAACCTTGACCCTTTTAGAATCAATGCCACATACATTTACATAGGGTTGTGTCGTCTTCAAACCAAGTTGTTCCATAACCAATGACATGACTTTTGCGGAGGGCCTAGAATCCAGCATACAATTGTTCAAGTAGAGGCCATTCATACCTAATGAAAGATATAAAGGAGGATTGTTGTCCTTATGCCGATCAAGATACATATTGTTCAGAATGATGGGAGGATCTTCCTTCTTAGTCGGTACCTATAATAACTTCAAGAACTCTCTCCTTACAGAAGGGATATTGCACATCTCTGTCACCAAGATCGTCATATTCAATTTTCCAAACATGGTTGCAACATCTATATTCAACTGAATCTCATCTGTGGGAGTTGGTTTAGGAAGCAACTCATGTATTGAAGGTGGAGGTGGTGGGACCACCTTCTTCACAGATGGAGGAGTGGAAAGTTGTGATGGAGGGGTTGAATCTTTATTTCTTCTGGTATATGTCAAATATTCCCTCTTCCTTAGGTCCTTCCTCTGGTCGTCTTTCAACTGATTCAAGGCTCGGAGTCTCCCCTCTCTTTCTCCCTGTCTTCTGGATTCATCAATATATTCTTATGTGATTTCTTCATTTTGGAAAGTACAGATCATATCCATGAAGTTCATATTGTCGGAAGAATATTCATCTCATTGGGGACATTCATCTTCTTTGTGAGGCTCTTGGCATGGACAACACCACGGTGTTTTTTCTGTGTCAACCATTCCAACCGGTTTCAAAGTATCATTGGCCTTTGCTTCTTATTGAGGCCTTGGTTTCCAACCTGTGGCATCTCTCTATTATCTAGAAAATTGAGGTCTAGGGGAAGATTGATTTATTTCCACAGTAGTTAATTGGCCCATGATTTCATTTTGTGCTTGGAGAAATTGAGTACTCATTTGATATATCTTCTGAGTCAAGAGGACAATCAGATCAAGAGCACTGCTACTGGAAACCTTACTCTTTGTTTCTACCTTGACACAAGGATACTGAAAAGGATCATCCTTTGAGTCAAGGATATTTTCTTCAATATCTGCATTGTACTCTTTGGCTTCTGCCAAATAAGTGGGCTTTGTGTCCTTAAGAATAAAGAGAAATTGCCCATCAAATGCATTCACATATAGGAGACAAACTATTGCAGTGGTAGGACGGAAATCTATCGGAATATGAATGTATAGTCTGTCAAACCTGGTGCCAAACTCACTCATTGTCTCATTCTCCTTTTTCTTTATCTGATTGAACTAAGCTACAAGCATCCCATTGTCTTTTTCCGTTGTCCATCTATTCTTGAATGATTTGGAAAAATCTTCGTAACATGCAACGTGATTGTCAAGTATCCTTCTAAACCACCTCTGGGCATCTTTGGTCAAAGATGAGTCTAGTAGTCTCATGGCTACATCCTCATGTTCCACTTATTCATTTTCCATGTCTCGACCTACGGCATAGAGATGATCATATGGAGTGATGACATTGTTTTGCAGAAACTTTGGCAACCATTTGTGAGACTCTTTTGGAATTGTGTTGGGGTATCCAAGGATGGTGGCCATGTTAAGGGGTTTGTAAAGTTCTTTTTCCCAAGGGTGATCCATTGGAGAAAAGGGAAGGGTACCGTAGAAAATGGTTTTGAAAATGGGAGACTGGAGGGGAGGCCTTCTTCGAAAAACCTTAAAAGGTTTGAATCTCCTTGGGGGGAAAGGCTTAAGGGAAGAAGGGTTCTGGGAAGGTGGAATTGCCATATGAGCTTCAAGAAGAGCTCATCGAAAGTGAAAAGGGAACATCCTTTAGGTGGAGTCTCTAGGAAAGCTAGGGAAAAGGATTTGGGATAGATTTCCAAAGTGTTGTTAGGTTTCGGAAAAGGATTTAAAATCCTCCCAGACAACAACGCCAAAATGTTATCGCACAAGTTGTAGGTTGGGAAAATCCCAACCCAACTACCAAATGGAGACAACTTAGAGAAAACCTACCCACTCTCACCTTAGGAAGGTATTGTTGTCACTTTGGGAGAGCATCTAGAAGGTTTATAATCAGGCTTGTATCTTTTTCAAGCCCCAAGCCTCTGGGCCTTCAACCCCTTCTTCCCATGAAGTGGGGGACAACCCCTTCTTGGGTCAGTACACCTGAAAAATAAAAAAGGTGAGGAGAGGAGGGGATGAAGTGTTTAAAGTGGCAAGTGTGGTCGAGAATGACACGATGACTTGTCAAAAGGACCTCCCAGTAACATACCTATCCCTAAGGGTGACCCACTTACTATGGCACAATAACAACCACCAAGGTGAAATAGGGAAAAGAGCATAATGTCTAAGAAAATGTCACATAATCAAAAGAAGTAATAGATGTTACAAATTCAAATACCTCAAATATTGAAATGGCACTCACCATAATACCTGACTTGTACCTCCCAGAGTAAGACCCAATATCTTCTGGAGGCCAGCTGATGTTGTGGATGCCGTCATGATCAACTTGGAGTGCGGTGGTGAGGTGGGTCTCCATCTAGGAAAGTGGACATTGTTGGTCAAGTTGTCTCTCGGTACTCCATGTATGCAACTCGAGGGCCTCGAGACATCATCTCCTTAGTTATCCCACAAAATGGGGGTAACATCTAGCTCCTACTTGGGGACATGTGCTCATCATAAATTGCATGAGAACCACAACATATCCTGGTAGACATGTGCCTACACTGAAACAACAAACTATAAAATCTAAGGTGGTTCTATCACCCTTTGTCCATATATATCAAATAAAAAATGAAACTAATTTAAAAAAAGAATTTTGTTTAGCATTTTCTAAAAAAATTCTAAACTAAGCATGAAATCAATATGCAAGTAGAGAAAAATGAAATATGAAATTCATATAAACTAACGTGAGAAATCAAGATGCAAATGCAATGAAAGAAAGATGACCTACCTACTTACCTAGGGCTTGGGCCCTGAATAAGTCATGTGATCTGAACATAGGGCCGGAGAAGAGATCCATCCATTGGTAATGGCATATTTCTCCCATCTAAAGTTATCAAGTAATATTTTTCTTTATCATACTTCTTCTTGACAATGTAAGGGACAAACCATGAGATATCATCCTTCTGGTCATATCTGGGCTTGACCTTCTTCTTATCCCACATAAATGCAATAATTCCTTCACTATAGTTGATGTAAGGTATATTCTCAATGTATGGATAAGAAGGAGGTTCTACGTTGACTTCCCTTTTGATGACTTCCTCATGTTCTTTATCTTCTTTCCTTAATATTTGGATAGACCCTGGCTCTTTTCCCTGGAACTTTACAAGTTTTTATTTGTATTCATTTGTCCTTGGGAGAAGTATGTCTATGAAATCCTCCTACATAAAACGCAAGTCCTGTGGATTGCACTCAATGGTGTCTAGGAATTCATCAAACTCATCTTCACTCATCTAGTCAGGACTGTTAGGATCTGTCACATGCTTGTCAGCTCACTCTCAATTGTACAATACCTCAAAAGTACCATCTCCCATGGGGATGTGTGCATGGGTGAGGTTCATGCTAAGGACACCCCCAAGAGCAGTAGAACAAATCCTCAATAAGAGAAATCCCCAAGCATCTGGGACATCAATCACCACTATATTCAAGAGGAGGCTGATAAGTGGAAAGTCAATAAAAAATACATCAACGTCCTCACACAATCCATAAACCTTGACCTTTTTAGAATCAATGCAATATACATTTCCATAGGGTCGTGTTGTCTTCAAACCAAGTTGTTCCATAACCTTCAATGACATGACATTTGTGGAGGCCCCAGAATCCGGCATACATTTGTTCAAGCGGAGGTCATTCATGCCTAATGAAAGATAGAAAAGAGGATTGTTGTCCTTTTGTTGATCAAGATACATATTGTTCATAATGATGGGAGGATATTCCTTCTCAGTCAGTACTTGTAATAACTTCAAGACCTCCCTCCTTATAGAAGGGATCTTGAACATCTTTGTCACTTAGACCGTCATATTCAATTTTCCAAACATCGTTGCAACATCTATATTCAATTGAATCTCATCTGTGGGAGTTGGTTTAGGAAGAAACTCATGTACTAGAGGCGGAGGTGGTTGGAACACCTTCTCTACAGATGGAGGAGGAGTGGCAGACTGTGATAGAGGGGCTAAAGATTTATTTCTTCTAGTGTATGTCAAATATTCCCTCTTCCTTAGTTCCTTCCTCTAATCACCTGTCAATTGATTCAAGGCCCAGAGTTTCCCCTCTCTTTCTCCCTGTCTTCTAGATTCGCCAATCCATTATTGTGTGACTTCTTCATTTTGGAAAGTACAGATCATATTCATGAAGTTCATACTGTCGGAAGAATATTCATTTCGTCGGGGACACTCGTCTTCTCTGTGAGGCTCTTGTCATGGAGGACACTGCGGTTTTTGTTCTATGTCAACTATTCCAATCAGTTTCAAAGTATCAAGGGCATTTGCTTCTTGTTGAGGCCTTGGTTTCCAACCTGTGGCATCTCTATGTTGTCTAGAAAATTGAGGTATGGGGGAATATTGATTTCTTTCCACAGTAGTTAATCGACCCATGATTCAATTTTGTGCTTGGACTAATTGAGTATTCATATTATCTATCTTTTGAGTCAAGAGGGCAATCGAATCAGGAGCATTGCTACTGGAAATCTTAGTCTTTGTTTTTTCCTTGGCATGAGGATATTGAAAAGGATCAACCTTTGAGTCAAGGAGATTTTCTTCAATACTTGCATTGTATTCTTTGGCTTCTGCCAAAGAAGTGGGCTTCGTGTCCTTCAGAATAAAGTGAAATTTCCCATCAAATGCATTCACATATAGGAGACGAACTGYTGTAGYGGTAGGAAGAAAAAATGTCGGAATTTGATTGTATAGTCTGTCAAACATAGTGTCAAATTCACTCACTGCTCATTCTCCTTTTTATTTATATGATTGAACTAAGCTATAAGCATCACATTTTCATTTTTTRGTGTCCATCTATTCTTGAATAATTTGGAAAAATCTTCATAAGATGAAACATGATTGTCAGGTATCCCTCTGAACCACCTCTTGGCATCTTCGGTCAAAGATGAGGCTAGTAGTCTCATGGATACATCTCCATGTTCCACTTATGCATTTTCCATGTCTCGACCTAGGACATAGAGATGATCGTCTGCAGTGATGACATTATTTACCAGAAACTTTGGCAACCATTTGTGAGACTCTTTTGGCATTGCGTTGGGGTATCTAGGGATGGTAGGATGCCATGTTAAGGGGTTTGTAAATATATTTTTCCCAAGGATGAGCCATTGGATCAAAGGGAAGGGTACCATGGAAAATGGTTTTGACAAAGGGAGAATGTAGGGGAGGCCTTCTTCGGTAAACCTTAAAAGGTTTGAATCTCCCTGGGGAAAAGGCTTAAGCGAAGAAGGTTCTAGGAAGGTGGAGTCACTATATCATCTTCAAGAATAGCTCATCCAAAGTGAAAAGGGAACGTCCTTTAGGTGGAGCCACCAAGAAATCTAAGGAAAATCATTTGGGATAGCTTGTCAAAGTGTCATTAGTGTTGGGTATGTGTTATATTCTTTGCATGTGTGTGTGTGTGGGTGCGTCAGATACGACAACTGCGTCTGACGATCCCAGATTTTGTTATTTTTAGAGGATTTGTAAATTAATCCTGGATTAATGGATTAGGGTTTTGGTATCTACAAAATACCTAAAAACATTTTATATATTGTATGGCGAATGGTGAAATTCGATATAATGAAAATAAGAAAGGTTTTCCCGGTTGAGGGTTTCTGGTATAAAATCTTTGTGTACTCTGTGTATGAGTGATTGATTAATTTCTGTATTGCTTAAGAATCTATATGCGTTGCTTTACTTCACAGGTTTAAAACTTACATGTGGTATCAAAGCTCGTTTTTGGCTTCAGAGGGATGCCCTTGTTGCTGAGGATTTGGTTCGGTCTTGATAGATCAAGTTTATCTTGGGTCTGTGATAAACCTGGGTTTAGTGGGAGCTTTTGCAGTGGAGATTCGAGTAAAGAAAGAGGAATGGCGAGCTCATCTAGAATCAAGATAGAGAAGTTCAATGGTAAAAACTTTGAGCTATGGAAGCTCAAGATGGAGGACCTTCTTGTAGACAAAGAACAATGGATCGCTATGGATCCCGGTACACAGCCTACCGGTACACCATCTACAAGCATACAGGCTACTGGTACACAACCTACCAGTACACAAACTACTAGTACACCAGTTACCGGTATGTCGAAGGAAGATTGGGACAAGTTGGACAGAAGAGCAAGGAGTACTATTCGACTCTGCCTGGCAGATTCAGTGTTGTTGAATGTCTTGGGAGAATCTACAGCCAAGGAACTATGGGATAAGTTATGGAATTTGTATCAATCAAAGTCCTTGGTAAACAAGTTGTTTCTTTGAAAGAAGTTGTATCATCTTAGGATGGAAGATGGAGATTATATGACAGAACATCTAAATGCCTTTAATACTCTGGTAAGTCAACTTGGATCTGTTAATATTACGATTGCAGAAGAAGATAAGTGTATTACTTTGTTATGTTCTTTTCCAGACTCTTGGGATAATCTGTTTGTAGCAATAGGTAGTACCACTCAATCTACATTGAAGTATGAGGATGTAGTTGCATCCTTGTTATCTGAAGAGATGAGGCGAAAAAGCATGGATGGTCACAGCACAAATGCTTTATTTGTAAGAGGGCGTACCCAAGATAGGAACCCTGGTAAGCCTCCAGGATGGAGATCTAAATCTACAGGTAGATCTAAGTCTCCAGGAAAATCTTTGAGGAAATGCTAGAAGTGTGGTAAAATAGGGCATTATAAGAAAGATTGCAAGTCTAAGAAGGTTGAAAAACCAAAGGGATCTGATAGTACCTCTTCCACGGAGGTGAAAACCTCCACTGAGGAAGGAGGTGATGTTTACCTAGCATCTACAAGTACACATTCAGACCATGGTGTATGGTTGATCGACTCAGGTGCATCATACCATATGACTCCTCACAGGGAGTGGTTCTCTGAATATGAAAAATATGATGGTGGTGATGTATTCCTAGGAGATGACTCGACAACAAAAATCGTGGGACGTGGAAGGGTTAAGTTGTTTCTAAACGATGGAAGGATTAGAATTCTTCCTAGGGTTCTACACATTCCAAAACTAGCCAGGAGCCTAATATATGTAAGCAAGTTGAGTGATGCAGGAGTGAAAACTGTATTTGAAAAGAACACTTGCAAGATGGTACGAGGAGCAATGGTGTTGATGAGGGGAGTTCGTTGTGGAACTTTGTACAAGTTGTTGGGAAGAACTTATACTAATGGGTGTAACAGTTCTGTTGTCCTTGAGAAGAAAAATGAAGGAGACAAGACCAATACTGTCCCAGAAAAGAAGACCATGTTGTGGCATCAAAGACTGGGGCATATTGGAGAAAAGGGCCTTCGAACACTACACGGTAAAGGTATGATTGAAGGTATGTCTAATTGCACTCTGGATTTTGATTTCTATGAAAATTGCATATATGGTAAACATAATCGAGTAAGATTCTCATCTGGTGCTACAAGAGCAAAGGGGATCTTAGAGTTGATACACAGTGATGTGTTTGGACCTGTTCTTGTTCCATCCCTAGGTAAATCTGTGCATTATGTTTCATTCATAGATGATTTTTCAAGGAACACATGGATTTATTTTCTTATAAATAAATATGAGGTATTTGATAAATTTAAAGAGTTTAAGGCTCTGGTAGAAAATCAAACAGAGAAGAAAATAAAGGTATTGAGAACAGATAATGGTGGGGAATTCTGCGGAAATGAATTCAAAGAATTTTGTAAGAAGTGTGGTATAGCAAGGCAGAAGACTACTCCATACACTCCTCAATAGAATGGAGTTTCAGAAAGGATGAACAGGACACTGATGGAAAAAGCAAAGAGCATGCTCATCAGTGTCGGGTTAGGACAAGAATTCTGGGCAGAGGCAGTGAGTACAGCATGTTACCTGGTCAATCGATCACCTTCATCAGCGTTGGATGATACAACTCCACACGAGGTATGGTCTGGAAAAAAACCCTCTCTTCAACATCTTAGAGTGTTTGGTTGTGATGCTTATGTACATGTTCCAAAGGAAAATAGGAGTAAGTTGGATAATAAAGCTGAAAAGTGTATTTTTATTGGTTATAAATATGGTGTGAAGGTTATAAGCTTTGGAACCCAGAAACCAAGAAAACTATTTACAGTCGAGATGTTGTTTTCATAGAGGTAAAAGATGTGTCCAAACATGAATTCCCACCAACGCAAGACGAACCTAAGAAAATAGAGCTTGAGTTGGATGATGCAAAATCTGAATCATCTGAAGAAGAGGAAGCAGAAGAAGAAGAAGAAGAAGAAGAAGAACCTCATACCCCAGTATTGAGGAGATCAGTGAGAGATAGAAGACAACTAGAAAGGTATAGTCCACCTGATTTTTGTTCCAATTTTGCTTTATCTATTACTGATGATGATCCTAGAACTGTCAGGGAAGCAGTGAATTTAGAGGATAGTAAACTCTGGAAGAAGGCCATGGTTGAAGAAATGGATGCCTTGGATAAGAATGAGGCATGGGATATAGTTGAGCTTCTAGCTAGAAGAAAATCGGTTGGTAGAAAATGGTTGTTCAAGAATAATTTTAATGCACAAGGTAAAGTGGATAAATACAAAGCTTGGTTAGTAGCAAAAGGTTATTCCCAAGTAGAGGGAATTGACTTTGGTGAGATTTTTTCTCTGTTGCTAAGTTAACTTCTATTAGATTTATTTTATCTATTGTTGTTGCTTTTGATCTTGAAGTGGAAAAAATGGATGTGAAGAAAACATTCCTACATGAAGCAACCAGAAAGCTTTGTAGTGAAGGGAAAGAAAGAGCTAGTCTGTAAGCTAAAGAAGTCACTATACGGTCTAAAGCAATCACCTAGGATGTGGTAC
>JASDQU010372086.1:72883-86148 GCA_032191745.1 Picea mariana | reverse complement strand
AAAAATGTAATTGGTTCATAGTGTGAACAAGGGGCCTTTTAGAGCACCTTCTAGTCCTTGACCAACCTCCCATTTGGATTTCGCTCAAATATGAGGGTCAAATTGTGTTTGGGGTTGGTCCATAAGTGGTTGAGGGGCCAAAAATATCCATAAATGTGTCATTCATAGAAGTGTGTAACTTTTCTCATACACAATCGCACACTTGGCACATTGTGTGCATTGAGGTTTGTGTTGGCTCGTGCATTGTGCGCGCACTTTCGTTGGTGAATCTGCACATTTCAATTTTTGACCCAATTGTATAGTTTTTTTCCTTTTGAATGCATTTCAGTATTGTAGGTGAACTAATTGTTGTTGGAATTAATGTTTTATTTGACCATTTGCATCCAATGTTGCAGACACTTTTTTAGTGATAACAGATGCCCCCTGATGTGTGAGGTTAGGAGCATATGTATAGATGAAATACATCAGTGTCTATTTCACTGAGAGTGCCACTGGAATGAAGAGTGAAGAGAGGAATTACAAGAGCGATCCACCTGAGGCAGAGGGAAAATTGTGGGACCCAAACCTTTCTCTATAGAAAAAAAAAAGTTTGTGTAGAAACGAGGCGGGCATGCCCCATGCTCGTGTCATGTAACCAAAATGTGAGACTGTAACTGAAGATGTATGTTGATGTAGATAACCACAATGCCCTCGGGGGTGGTTGATAATGGCAGATGACAGTTCTGAATGGCAAATGGACTCTTAAGTGAGGCAAGGATGACTATAAGAATTGTCTATGACTCGTAGGCATTGATGGCCTAACGAATTCAGAGGTCTTCAGTTGGTATGAAACAACTCCAATAGTCGCATAGTAAGACCCACCATAACATGAGAGTTTTTTGAAGTTGAATGTTATGGGGGTCAATGGAATCAGAGAGCAATGATGATTATCTTTGTGTCATCCAAGACTCCTCATTGTAAAGGTAATAAGAGTCAAGATATTGTTTCCCTTCTGGAAATTGTGTTGATGTCAACAAAAAGGGAGATGTGAATCCAAGAAGCAAAGGTCTTCATGAAATCCACTGAGATGATATCAGGTACTGATGGGTAACATGATAGAAGTCATGATTCGGGGAGACTCAATACTACCCTTGGTTGGGGAATTTTGAAGGATGATTGGCAACAACCATAAAACTGGGTCTAGTGACATGGGGACGGCTAGATATGGGGTTAAACTATGCCAGAGGCTAAAAAAGTGGACAAACTTAGAGATCATGGGTGTATGTACTTGGGATACTCAAGGTTTTTGAACAATGTTGGTATGAAAAGAGAGTGAATGCCCCAACCAAGGGAGACATGGTTTTCTTTTCCAGAAAAAAGAAGGCCATCAAGGGTGACGACGAAAACGCTAAGTGAATGTTGGAAACAAAGGATTTTTACACTTAACAAATAAATAAAGAATAATTGGGTTTGAGTATACATATACAGAAATGGGTGCCCCGGTGAAATATGGATTGGCCTGTTAAGGCGCAAGTTTTTGAAAGAAAATTGGTGGAGAGTGGGGGCCCCATGGGTGGGTTTATGTATTAGGTAAATGGATGGAGGACAATCTCCAGATGGGAAAAATGATGGTGGATGAGATGGAGGGATAATGATACTGCAGAGGTGTCGTCAATAGAACCAAGATGATATGATATGGGAGTCCATTGGGAAAGATAGCAATATGAAGTGAATAAGTATGGGGTTCATTCTCAGAAATGCATAAGACTATCAGGACTCCCATCCCCATTGATTCCCTAGGGGGTGAAATCAGCATGAGTGTCAAGTTTCCAAGGGAAAATTATGAATGGGACAACTCATGTGGGGGAGAGTTCTACCGGGTGACATTACCCAAATGCAATAGAGGTAAATGTATTGCAGAGCCATATGTAAGGACCCTAAAGGTAAATGTCATAGGGTATGACTAGGAGATGCAATTGATTTACAGAGGGAGTAATTACATGCAAATGTTGAACATATACCTAAAGGGGTTGTAAGCTTGCAAAACAAGTACCTTCACACATGAAAACCAAATACTCGACATGAACAATATCTAATGATAAAGAACATATGATAGTTATTTGATAAAATTGAACATGAGCATGCATACCTAAACATGATGTGAAAAAAAAAAATTCTCCTCCAGGGCCAAGTGCAAGTGATGACCCGAGGAATGTGAATGTGTAGATGGAAATATTATGACCAGATGGCACAAGCGAATTTGGTTCAAAACCCTTTATTGATTGTGGTGGAGGACTCCATAGTAGCAGTGGACGTACTTGGTGGAGTGGTGAGCAATGTGGTTTCTCTAGGGAGTTGGATCAGATTGTGTAACTCGGGAAGAGTAGGACATCTATTAGTGGGGTTCCCTTCTCTTTCGCATAGTGAGAAAGGAGGTTGAACGTAGAGATGAAGTGGAGTTGTGGGCTCTTTATTCTTTTTCTTTCCCCCATCAATGGCAGTGGTGACAACAGTTGGGGGTGATAGTGGTGTGGCAGGAGCCTGTATTGGTATCTGCATCGGTATTCCCTCTGGATGAGGAGGGAGAGATGGTTGAGGAACCACCATGGGTGGATGAAGATACCATATAGGGATGTAAATCACCATGTTAGGAAGGGTAAGGGTCGCAACTACCTGGAATTATTGGACTCCAGGTGGGGGGTAGAAGAAGTGGATTTGGGTAATGGCTTGGGGGACTGTCTCCCAAACTAGGATTTTCCCCTAGAGGGGGGGGAATCCGGGATATGTGGTGTAGCGGGGTTCTCAGGGAATTCCTGAGGTAATAGTTCTTCAACTGGTGGAAATTTGATGTGGGGAGAAGCCTCTATGGGAGGGATATTGTATCCCTTATTTGTTCCATTAGAATATACTACACACACTTGTGATGAAGGGTGTAGGAGGGGTGGCGCTCCATGATATTCTCCTAGCAAGGAGGGGTATTTGAAAATTCTAGGACCCATGTTGATAACCGAAAAATAATCTGAGTTGGTGTGAACAAGGGGAAGAATGTTATCAATGTTGGTGGAATGGTTATTCTCGTAATGTGTAATTTGGTCAATGGTGATGATTTTCCCATTATGGGGGAACATCATCGTTCAAAACACGGAAGAGGCTATTGCCTTCATAGCATACATGTATTTATTCTCAAACATGATATTGTAATCAAGTGGGGAAACAATAACTTCAATGCCAATCAAGATTTTTTTTGCCCCAAGTTCTATGGGAACATTTTGGAAAAGCCCTTCAGGGGACTATGGTCGACCATCATAAGCTCTCAGGCTGATGGAAGACGGTACTAGCTCAAGGGAGCCTATTTTTTCTAGACTACTTTGGAAATGATGCATTTGGATGCACCTTCATCGATGATGCACCAATGTACTATGATGTTTCGAATCTTAACTGGTATCTGAAAAGCTACAGGGGTGGAGAGACGTGGTTCTCCACTATCTAGATCAAAGGTGATGAGTCTAGTATCAACTGGGTCAACTACCCCCAAGGCGGAAAGCAAGGATTTTCGTTGAGTTGGACAAGTTTGGAGGACCTCCAATACAGACATGGCTGCAGGATATTGTGCTAAGTCGTCGACCAGACTGTAATTATGGGCTACCCTAGCATGACGTTTATTCACATTCCTTCGTAAAGGAATACGTGGTATACGAGGGTTTGGTTCATTATTAGGGAATGGAATCATCAATGGTTGTCTAGATGTAGCTAAGATGCTTATGAGGTGGTTGGGTTAGATTCAAGGGGAACATCGTACTGAAAACCACGTGTTTGCAAAAGAATCTCTTATTCACTGGTAAGGAGGATATTGTGATCAGTCAGATTTCCAGGTTGATTGGGACCTGGGTTTTGATACTTCCCCATTTCGGGTGGGTTATGGTGTACCTTATGTTGGGTATTCATCACATCTTGATGTGGAATGGGGTTTTTAAAAATGATCGAAAGTGGTTGTTGCAAGAACTATTGTGGGGCCTACTGAGGGGTAGGTGACATTGGAGGACTTTGCATGTTCATGGATTATTTCATCTGTTTGAAGTCGGTAATTTGGGGGAAATGGTGTGCATAATTTCCATACTCACCACAGAGAGCACAAGGGAAGTTCGTCTGGAGGTTATTTTTCCTCCCTTGTCATGGTTGATTGTTATTGTTTTCCCCTTGGGGGTTTTTCTTGCCTCAATTCTAGTTTCCCCTAGAGGGAGGTTTTTGTTGGGGGTTATTTCCTCCTGGTCACGGGTTGTTATTGTTTTGGTTTTTCCCTTTATTCTTGGCATTATTCGGCAGATGGGCTAGATTTTCCGTATTCATTTTTTTTTAAATTTTGAAGTTGTTGAATGGGAGAGGGTTGAAAAAAGTTAACATGAGCATGTGGTTGTCCTGATGGAGGAGAAACCGGATGTGGAGGACCAAAAAAAGGAAAATATGCATTTTTTTATGGAGACAACACATATGGTGTGTAGGAAGTTGAAGTGATTTCACTAGTGCTAAGTTTGTATGAGGAGGTAGAAGGTGGGCCCGTACTTGGTTGAGAGGCCATACACATCATGGGTACTGGTGAGGGTCCACCCATTGATAGGAGGGGAAGCTACATGATATGAATATTGGTGAGTGGGATGAGGGTAATATGATGTCCCTCCATATGGTTTTGGATATTGATGTGCACCATAAGTGGGTGACAGGTGGCAGTAAGGGTTGAGATGGTTCATAGAACCAATCAACCCATCTGCTAAGTGGGACATCCCAGGTTTGTCTTGGCCAAATGGTATGGGTCTAGGTGCATCAGGAAACATTTTGTATAAGTAACCTGACTAGGCATAGATGAGGTCAAAATGTTGAGCCTTGTTGATGGCTTCCTCTTATGACTAAGGGAAGGTGGATGCTACATCCTTGGAAATAGAAGAGAAAAGTGATTTGAGAAACCAATCAAGATGTTGTTCTTTGGTGGTTTATGCTTTACACAAACTACGACACCAATGCCATTCATGGATGTGATCGAATATATGGATAGCAGTGGTTTGTTTGAACTCCGAGAGAATTTCTAAGCCAGTATCATGACGAACTAGTAGTTGTAAAAAGGACAAAAAAACCTTGGCCAATGATTCAAAGGTCACATGGGACCCTGATTTTTCGTCCACATACCATTTGGCTGAGGAACGAGTGAGAGTGCATTGAAACAAACTTAAGTGGGTGGAATCATCCATGATGTTATTGGAAGAGCACCATAAGTGAAAGGTCATAAAATGGTTGGCGGGATCTTCCCTTGGTTTTCCTTCAAACTTTGGAATATCTTAAGGTAGTTTGGTAGGCATATTGGGCCATGTGGGGTTATGTAAAATGGGATTATTCATGAGTTTGGTCAAATTAGGAATGTTGAGTGATGCCAAGTATGGTATAGGGAGATTTGGTGGAGGCTTAGTTCCAGCCATCGTGTGAGAAGGTAGTGGATTTGTCCCTTGAGAGAGATTTGGTGGGGTTTTACTTCTCCCTTGAGAAGAACATTTCCCCCCACCTCTTTATGAAGGCGGACTAGTGGATGGATGGTCTTGGGAATTGGACCCAAGCAAAGTGGAACCAAGTAAATCTGGTCCAAAAATAGTATCACTCAGGGGGGTGTTATATGGTTGATCCAGTGAGTTGGTAATACTATAGACTCCTCCTAGAATAGGAGGAAGATTCTGCAAGCATCTGGAATGATGGGGATTATGTGGTTTCCCTATGGTTTTTTACTAGAAAAGTGAATGTGTGAAAATGGTGACAAGAGAGAAATAAATGGACAAGAGATTCGTATATTTTGGACCTCCGCAAGATAGTATAACTCACAATTGCATGTAATCACATGAGCATCATACATAAATCAACTGAAAAATAAACAAGCATGTGGATAGGTGGATTTTTCCACATGGGGGAACAATAAAAACAAATGCTTGTTTCCTAAAAGACGTATTGTCCTTCCTCTCAAATAGCACCGAGCCTTCCAAAAGCACTCAATGGTGGGGTATGAAGCCACTAGAAGAGGAGCTAGTGAAGGTTGAAATAATTAGTTATAATGAGGGGTAGAGGGTGCATATCCCGAATGAGATAGTGATATTTCCAAATAGTCATAAAAAATATGATCAAGGTATGATTTCCTCCCACAATCGCCACCTGGGTAGATGTATTATGTTTGGTCACTAGGAACCTCGGTCAAAGTGTGACATTTAGATTTTTGGCCTCACAAATGGGTCACGGCATGGATGCCCTTCCAAGAGTTGGGTGACTCAAGGAGGGATGTGCAGAACAACCGGACCTTGGCCTTTCACCCTTCATGGGTATCTCCTTGCCCTATGGTGTAGGAACACTTGACTTGGAGGATTTGAAAGTTCCCTATTTCTCAACTTCTATTGTTTGAAAATGTGAGAACCAGATAACGAGGGGTTATTTGGATGCCTACCCCTGAGATCCTATGTCCTAGACTAAAAAATTTATTTTGGCACCTCTTGTGGAGGAAAACTTAGTGTGTTTTTAGAAAAACTTTAGATGTGGTGGGTTGAGAGATTGGGGGTGTGAACCAATATCGTTTGAATTAAATGGGTGTGGATAATTTCCAAAGAAGTAGTGGGATGTTTCAGAATTCCTTTGGAGAAAACCTACTTCAACCTCCACTATTCAAAATATAAATTATGTGTGTAAGGAGTGGATTTGTGTGCAAGCAATTGAAAAAGTGTGCCAAGATTTTAATAAGTTAAGTGTGAGATTGCAACATGTGGAATTCATGTGATCCTTACAAATCTTATTTACCTAGATTACTATGTGTCATTGGTACAACCTTGTGGAATATTTAAAGCCCTAAAGAACTATCAATGTGGACATATGGGTCCTTTACAAATCCTTTAAACTCCCTAAATGTTGTTTACACTAAGAAATATTTGAAACTATCCTAGATTGCAAGCATGTGGGCATGTATGGGCCCGTTACTTTGATATTTAAACTTCCCTAGATTGTGTTGTAAATTAAGAAATAAAGTTTAAGAAACTATCTTAAGTTTGCAACATGTGGGCATGTATGGGCCCTTACAAAACTTTAAGATGATTTCAAAAACTAAGAGGAACCGTAGGGGGGATTTGTCCTTTCCTAAATATTTTGTTAAGGGAGATGAAATGTCCCTTTAACCACCTTTATGATTCCCAAGATGATACTAGGGTGCGAGGGAAGAGCATACTTGAGGTTCAAAGTTAACTTCTAGTCCCAATTGTTGTGAGTGGGAAATCCCCCTATGGACTAGCACTTAGGGTTTTAATCATGCATGCAGAAAATACCTAAATATTCCTACTTTTTACCATCATCCCAGACCTAATCCCCATTATTCTTAAGCAAATACATAGTTAAGAAGATCAAGTGAACATACCTTATTTTCGGCATTTTGATATCGATCCCTCTTCACACTTGGTCACTCTTTGACTGCAACTCTCCTCCCAAGGTTGACCTGCATTCACAAAAGACAAACATAAGAACTCCACATGAATTTGATCTACAGCTTAATGGGTTAGAGATTTAATCAACATGTATGCAATAAATAATTAAAACCTCATATGGTGGGATGGGAAAAGTACTTATTTATTATTAACTTCACTAAAGAAACTTACAATGATGAAGTCACCCATTGCTCCACGAATCTGGTCCTGGGCTCCTCTTTTATTGTGCACCAACTGCTAACACACTTGCTTCTCTTCTTCGTTGAAATCCCAAAATGGTTGCAGAATCTTGGGCAAAGGGGAATACGAATTCAGGTAGAGTTTATTTACTATGTTTTTCCTCTTTTCAAATGGGACCCCTACCCCTTCTTTTATAGGCTAGAAGGAGCTAGGTATTTGTTCAAATGACCGGCCATGCATGGCCGAAAGGTTTAGTTAACTTGCCCAAAGCTATGTGTTCTGTCAGCAACTTTCCTTTTTTCGTTCTTCTGAAGGTCCACGCGGGCTGTAGTGGGTCAGCTAGCATGGACACTATAGATACACGTGGTTTGTAGTGGAGCAGGGTGAGTGGGCCTTTAAAAATGGAGTTTTTTAGAAGAGCTCTTCAGTGGTGGCTTGGCAAAGAAGGAATATGAGATGGCCTAATGCTAGGTAAGCATGTTTGGTGTGAATTAGGGTTATAAAATATGCCCCCTAATGTGTGAGGTTAGAAGAGCATCTAATGGCCAAAATACATTATCAATCTTCACCAACGTACCAAACAAGTGAGCCCAGGGACCAAAAATCGAGAGGTGCCATTTGCAAAATAACAATTGTCTCACCGAGGCGGGCATACCCATGCTTGGGATGAAATAAAATCATGGCTACTAATCAAATACAATGTAGATCCATGTCATATAACTATATAAAGTGTAGCCGTGAGAAATACACAGTGGAGCTACATCTCAAAATCAAAAATATATACATGTATAGTATCCATCTTCTAGAAGTTGATAAGGCCAGATGGATGGAGATGAGGTCTTCAAATCTCGAGCAACAACTTCAAAATCTTCAAAACTCGAGTAGGAGTGTAATATGAGTGTACGAATTCACTACCCAGAGGTCTTCGACGGCTCATCAAGTATGGACTAGAGGATCTTGATGATCAGACTAAAAGCTTCATTGATTTCAAACAAAGACTTTATTGGACTTTCGGGATGGCTGGGCATGAGGGAAAGAGACAAACTGCAGTGGCACCGACTCAGGTAGCATGGCATTTTACATAAGTTCATGATGCAGGGGGCAACGCAAACTCTCCATATGTTTGGAAGAATAACCAAATGGAGGAGGACACAGCTCTATGTAGCGAGAACAACTTCCTAAGGTCGTATTAAATCCCAGAGCTTGACGAACAAATGGAAGGATGTGATTTTTCCAAGGGCGACTCATTGTGCTGCCAAATAAAAAGAAAATACTTTTCCCTTCCTCTTTTTGGGGTATATTTGATTTTTTTGTCTTTTTAAATAATTATGGAAAAAAAATAAAAGAATGTTATGTTACAAAGGAGGAATCGAGTATCGCAAACATACTAGTTCCAAGCACATAGAACATAGGGATGCTCAAGGCAAAGGGACATATGCAAGAAACAGACACTTGGGAAAAATCCTCTAGGGGCCAAAGGTGTCAAGACGCAGAGGAAAAGTGCTATTGGTCTTGCGTATAAGTAATTCTTAAGATGGTTCAGTTGAGAGCAACATGGAACCAGTATTAGGCCAAAGACGTGGGTATGCAAATGCGATTAATAAGACACACAATGGTAATGTCCTTCGATGTAATTTTAACGATCCCAGAGAAGGTAATCTCGACGGTTTTTCATATTTAGAGAGTCTGAAAAAAAGTAAAAGGAGACTCTGATGGGGTACCTTTTTCAAAGGTAGTATAGTCGGTTCAAAAAAGGGGTAAACTAGAACCGACAAGACATCTAGTCAAAACCATTTTAATGAGTGTGATAAAGAAAAGATCACTCGGCAATTTTTTCATTTATAAGGAGTCTGAAAAAACTTAACTATGGACTTCGTTGAGAATGTTCTTCTGAACCATTTTAACGAGTGTGAAAGAATAAGATCACTCGACGATCTTTTCAATTTTAGGGAGTCTGAAAAGAGATTAACTATGGACTCCGTGGGGGTTCCTTTTTCGTACATTTAGTCCCTTAGGCCCGAAAAAGGGTTAAAATTATACCTGAGGGTACTCTTCTAGAGAACCGAGGCTCCTAGATTATACCTTTATTCATACAGTTGACCATTTGGATCAAAAAATGGGTAAACTACCGCAAGACAAACATGACTTCAAATTTCAGTTTAACGAGCATGAAAGGCCACAAGATCACTCAACAATCTTTTCATGTTTAGAGGGTCTAAAAAGGGATTAAAAGAAGACCCGTGGGGGCTACGTCTTATGTATGAAACTGTTTTAGGTAGAGCCCATTGATAGGCTCAGACCAAGAGTCTCTTCGATAGTCAACTTAGAAATTCTCCCAAAAGGGAAGAAAACACAAACCACGGTGTAAGTCCCCCTTCAGTATAGAAACCGTAGTCATGTCTTCAAGGATAGATTCATCTGAAGGCAATTCAAAATCCAAGAAATCATGCAAGAGAGGGTCAACAGTCCCAAAGCGTGAAGTAAACTGACCATACTCCATATGATGATGGAGGCTCTGGCTAGGACTAGTGGAGTCTATCAACGAAGAATCACAAGCACGAGGGCTTGAGGATCTACAAACAACGAGATTAGACTCAGAAGGAGACTCAAGATTACTTGGACCAAGAGGGGGAAGCAAGGGCTCCCATGCCCCCACTGGGTAAACCAAAGGATCAATTGCTGAGACCAAGTCTTGAGAAGGAAAACATGATTTCACAGGTTCCTTCTCAGAAGCAATTGAACATTGAGGATAAGATTCCACATAATTAACTCATGGCGGGGTAGAGTCTACATGAACGCTAGGAACATATAAAGGGGTAGTCTAAAATAATGTTGAATTAGGATGGTGATTATCAGATGCCAACTGGTCGATAGTGACAATGCTTCCATTGTGAGGGAAATGCATCACCCGAAAGAGCGTAGACACCACAACATTCATAGCATATACATAATCACGCCCGAGAAGCATATTGAAATCTAACGAGCCTTGTACCACTATAACATCGACACGGACAATATTCCCACCTAACAATATAGGTAATTGAGGAAGAACCCCCAAATATTCACTAGGACGTCTGTCAAAAGCCAACATTTCATGCGAAGAAGACACAAGCTTGGGAGATCCTGAGACTTTCCAAACCGAGGAGGATAAAATACTTGCAGAGGCTCCTTCATCCACAATACATCGATAAATGCTTTTTGAATTAACTTCAACTTGATTAAGCATTCCCTTTGTCCCAAACTTTAGTCATCCTTGTGAAAAGAGAAGTATAGAGAAAAGCAGTTGGAAGACAGTGGAAGAAGAGCCAAGGACCAGGATCGAGGAGTAGTATCCAACTTTATCATTGTAAGGTATCATTGTGAAGTTAATAAAAGAATATCTTTTCCCGTCCCGCCATATGAGATTGTCATTATTGGAATATTGATTGTATGATTGATTAAATCTCTAACCCGTTAGTTCATAAATCAAATGCATGTGGAGTTATTTGTTTGTCTTTAGTGAATGCAAGTCAGCATTGGGAGGAGAGTTGTAGTCAAAGAATGACCAAGCGCGAAAAGGGATCGACATCAAACACGAAAAGTAAGGTATGTCAACTTAATCTCTTAAGCCTTGTATTTACATATGAGTAATGGGGGTTTAGGCATGGGATGATGGTAAAAAGTAAGAATCTTTAGGTCATTTCTACATGCATGATAAAACCCTTAGTGCTAGTCTATAGGAGGTATTTCCCACCCACAACAGAATTGGCGACCGTACTGAGGACTCTCTAGGGTTCTTTGGGGATTTTTTATTGGGTATTTTGAAATTGTTTTTACTACCTTTTTTGAGTTTCTGAAAGAAGTCTAAGTGTTCAGAGGTTCTGGTTCTCAATACCAGTCTTCCCTACTTTGCTTACCAAACTATTTCTTTTTTGTTTTTGAGAGTCTTAAAAGGCATATGCGCCCTGTAGTGGGACATCCCACGTATGCACACACCCTACCTTTAATCAGCCTGCGTATGTACGCCTATTGATGAAGTGATAGCTACGTGTCTGAGAACCCAAGAAATCCTTCTTAGGAAGAGGTAGCCATCCTCTCCCCTGCAGAAGTGATCTTTCTCAGGGATCTTCTGGGTACTTCTAGGTCTCTAATTGAACAGTCCATAGTTAGGTAAAAACCTCAGAATTAGCTTTGTTTTGCTAAAGTTTTCTTGCCTTTGCTTTGTCAAAGTAAGTTTTTGCACCTTTAAGGGGTTCTAGTTTTCAATAACAGTACTCCCTGCCTAAGATTAGCTGCTTGTCCTCCTATTTTGAGGAAAAACAGAGGCACACGTGGCCTGTAGTGGAACTAAATGCATGCATATGCATCCTGTCTTTGGGAAGCCCGCGTGCATACGCTGGCTGTTGAAGTGGCAGTCGAGTGTCTGTCTAGAAAAATTTGAGGAGGCAATCATCCTCTTCCCTGTCAAGTTTTTACTTCCCAGGTTTTTCTTATTTCTTTCTAGTCTTTTTCATAAGTAGTTTTAGCCTAGGTTGTATTCCAACATAGCTTGCTTTTTCGTTTAAAATATTTTTTATGTTTCCCATCTTTTTTAACTTATTTTTAGCTTGAAATTTTAACTTATTTTGAGGGACATGAATCGTGAATTCATCAGTTTCTTTTAGAATCTTTTGTTATTTCTGCTTTGATTGGAAGAAAATATTAAAAAAAAACTCAGTTTGTTAGATCTCTTTCCTTCTTGGCATTTTCTTTGCATTGTTATTTGAAAAAGAAAAGGAAATTAGCATAGCATTGTGTTTTCTTATAATTTTAAAAGCATTTCAAAAGGAAATAAATAAGAAATAAAATCATTCTTTGCCAGTGTTCATATAAGTTTCATATTTTTTTGCAAGAGTCTTAACACCATCAGTTGCACTACCGTACCCTTTTGAGCAAATCAAGCCAGTAAAAAGAATGCTAATTCAAAATTTACTAGACTTTATGTTTGTAGGGTCCATCAACTAGATTAGGCTAGAGCCTTGATTCAGGTTGGAGAGGAAACTCTTCAAGGCTATAAAACAAACATATGAGTCTGTGCTAAGGAGTGTAGAAGTCCAGTAACATGGAAATTATCTGGGACCCCCCTCTAACACAGGGGCTAAACATGAGGTCGCGTGCGGAAAGGTAGCGGAGATAACCCCTCCAAAGCCGGACCAAGCATAGTGGGGAACGCATATAGAGGACTTGTCTTGGGATTCCGTTGATCGCATTTTCCACAGAGCTTCGTGGGTCTCGAATCTGTTTGAGGTCCTCAGTCATCTTCCAGAACACTTTCTTTCAATACCCTTGATAGGTTTCGGGCTTGATACCCTGTTCATTACGGTCCACCCGATTGTCGACTATACCCACCTGGTGATTGTTCACAAGCTAGCAACCTAGTTGCCTTTATTTTAGAGACTTACACAGGTGACCGTGGGGGTATACCACAGTACCTAGGGCAGACATCGGGCCACTCTTTACATAGTATACCTGGAGGGTGCTTCCATATTTGAGTTGCACTTGCACCGGTAAGTTGCTCTACTGTTGGTTGGTGTAACTGTTCTTCCAACTAGTTAGTCGTTCGCTTGATTTCCCTTTAAGAACTTTTAGTGTGTGCTC
>JASDQU010372086.1:47210-59311 GCA_032191745.1 Picea mariana | reverse complement strand
AACCAAAGGGATCGGTCGGACTCACAGTGCATATTTCATAATTCATGTGGAACAAGAACTGTGTGGTGACCAGATCAGTATGTGTAGAAACCAGGAAAAACTAAATATGTACCTTTATAAAGTATGGACATGAGATTTTACAGAGTATGTACGGATGTTGCATTCCATACTTGGCCACTTTCTAGATCACGATTTCTTGGGCTGGCGGCCTCAAAAAATATGTCTCTATTGTTCTATATCTTACAAATAGCACACAGACTTCCGCAAAATACAAATTGACAAGCGACTTTGTGGGGTGGATGAGATTTTATAGAATTTGTACACTTTTTTGGATCACGGGTTCTCGATCTGTTGGGGTAAAAAAATGGGCCTATATTATTCCATGCCCTAAAAATAGCATCCACAACTCAACGATATACAAATTCAAGCATATTTGCGAACCAATACATACAAAATATGCATAGATTCCTTATTCCATACTTAGCCAGTTAGTTCGATCGTGGACTTGTGGACTGGCGAGCTATAAATTGGGCCTCTAATGTTCTGTGTGTTGCAAACAACATCCATAGTTGGGCGATATAGAAACTGGCAAGCGGACTTGCGGGCTCACTGGCTCAGCATAGTATTTATGTTGGATGGCGGACTTGCGGGTTGGCGTGCCCTAAGCACAAAATAAGAAAATAAAAAAACACAACTTAAAACAAGTTCGAAAAATACAGACAGAGTAAACAGAAATTTTTTTAGTATGGAACATGGACAGAGTTTTATAACGTGTAGAGGGGAACCAGTGGCCATAAAATTGGATAAGGAAACCAAAGGGCTCGGTGTGACTCATAGTGGATATTTCATAATTCATGTGGAACACAAACTGTGTGGTGACCAGATCAGTATGTCTAAAAACCAGGAAAACCTAAATATGTACCTTTATAAATTATGGACATGAGATTTTATAGAGCATGTACAGATATCACATTCCATACTTGGCCACTTTCTGGATCACGGATTCTCGGGCTGGCGGGCTCAAAAAATAGGTCTCTATTGTTCTATGTTCTACAAATAGCACACGAACTTCCGCGATATACAAATTGACAAGTGAACTTGCGGGGTGGCTGAGATTTTATAGAGTATGTACATTTTTTTGGATCGCGGGTATTGTTCTGTGCCCTAAGAATAGCATCCACAACTCAGAGATATATAAATTGACAAGCATATTTTCATACCAATACATACAAAATATGCATAGATACCTTATTCCATACTTAGCCAGTTAGTTAGAGCACACACTTGTGGGTTGGAGGGCTGTAAATTGAGCCTCTAATGTTCTGTGTCCTGCAAACAACATCCATAGTTGGGAGATATAGAAACTGACAACTGGACTTGTAGGCTTGTTGGCTCAACATAGTATTTATGTTGGATGGAGGACCTGTGGGTTGGCGGGCTCTACGCGCAAAACAAGAAAATAAAAAAACACAACTGAAAACAAGTTCAACAAATACAAACAGAGTAAACGGAAAACTGTTTAGTATGGAACATGGACAGGAAATAAGTGCACCTTTGCATGGATTCGTCTACATCTTTGGTTAGGATTTCTTTATGGCATGCAGTTATCCTGTTTGTTTCTATGAACAAAAGCACAAATCAAAAGGAATATGAACATAACTTAACATGTAAAGGAAAAAGGCAAGTACTATGTACAAATACTAAAAAAAGTAGAATAAGTTTAATAGAGAAACAAACAGTTTTTAGAAAGATGTACCTTGTTTTTTTCTTTTTTGCATAATGTATATTGAACAATATGTGTAGAATTCAGCGAAAACCAAGAAGTTGGATAATTGTTTTGTTTTTTTCTTTTTATTTATTTTTTCTTTTTTTTTGCAACAAACTATACAAATATGCTTTGAACATAGAAATATTACTTTGTAATATGTTTGATGTATATCCCATAATTCAAGTGCAATACCAATTGTATCGTGATTAGACCAATATGTTTCTAAGATAAATATATTGTATTGAGGAATGGGCACATTCGACTAGACATGGTCAATAAGTGCATTCTTCATGTGGCTTGTGTTGTTCAAAAGAAAGCGGAGACTGTATTTGCACATGTAGTTTTACAATTGTTTTGTTTTGCCATTATTTTGTAGCATGTCAATATTGAAGTCTCCTACAAGTAAAATGGGCCCGTTAAGATGGAAATGGGCCAATGCATTAGAAATAAAATCTACTATGTTGGAGAATGTTGCATGGGGAGTAGCATACAGATTCAAAATTGTAACTTATGTTCCATGGAATAAAATTTTTGCAAGCACAACTTCAACATTCTTTTATCGATATGTATATGGTCCAAAATTGGTACATGTTTTTTCACTAGTATCATCGCCCCATGTCTAATGTAACTTGATATGCAATTGTGATTTGGGAATTGTTTGTTCTGCATGCATAATGCCATGTGTGTTTCCTGTAAGCATAGAATATCGGATTGCATTGTATCATAGTCATTCAATATATCATCCATGTGTGCATTTAAGTTGCGTGTGTTAAGTGACAGAATTGATACAGATGAATTTGTTTGTATGAATTGGTAATCATAGTGCAGTTGCCATTTTGCCATGGTCCTCAGTCGTTCCATTTCAATATCAACTTTATGTTTCACTTTGAAGTTATCTTTTGTTGGAGGACTTAGTAAATACAAGGAGTCTATGCGTATGACACGAGATAGTGTTGTGTATACAATTCCATGTATCCGAATTCCAGCAAGTTCGAATGCAACATTACCAAGTGTTAGTCCTTGTGATATGTGGACTGTATGTGCACATGCAAGTTTAATCAGAAACTGTTTTTGAATCTTCAGTCAATCTGTCTTTGATGATGTCGATACTGGCTTTGATATTCGCAAAACAAGGGTCTAATCGCTTCCAGTGTTTGAAGTATATAGAAAAGACAACTTGTTTGCTTGTCACTTGCCTATATGCAGTTCATGGAACTTAATTCAAAGGACATCAAGTTTTTATGTTTTCATATAGCCTTTGAGTATTCCATCTGCACCATTAACCAATTCATCCTGTGAATCACAGTTACAAGCATATATTTCAACCATCATTTCTAATTTGAGGACAATATGAGAAGGTAAAGTAACTGTATGTTCATGACGTGGCACATTTCTATGGTTGTCTTCTTCCAGGTCAATTGAGTTGATGATGATATCATTTCCATGCATGGTCGATAGAATGTGGTTGTTATGCATTGCAACATCCTTATTTATGTAAAACAGGTAAGGGAACATAGGGTTTGTTGGTGTAGGCCACAAGCACCTGGAATTGATATATGTCAAGTCATCATATGTGCAGTTGTTTGTGCGCATTCTATTCAGAATTGCAATGAATGTTTCATATGCCTGTCACATTGTAGTATGCAACTCAAAGCATTTAATATTGTCTTTCTAGAAGTCATGTGTCATTGTTTCCATGTTAACGGTAGGTTGTTCAAATATCAAAGAATCTTGGATGGGTTGTGCCTGGTAAAGATCCCCACAAAAAATCATGTCAATGTTTCCAAAGTATTCTGTGTCCACATGTTTTATGCTTCTTAGTCGATTGTCAATGGAATACAAAAACCCACTGCCAATCAAATATGCTTCATCTATAAATAAAAGTTGGAGTTCCTCATAAAGCTTAGACAATGTATCCAACATTTCCTTGCTAAGTGGAAGAAATTGTGACTTGTTCAAAGGCATCAAAAATGCAGAGTGGATCGTTGTTCCACCTGCATTATATGCAACTTTTCCTGTGTATGAAACTATTAGACCCTTTGGTTTCATGGGATCAGACAAATTGTTTGAATCATATATTTGTATGAGCATTTGGAACAGTGCTTTCACTGTGAATGTCTTCTCCTGTTCCTGCTCAGCCTGTAAGGAACAAGTGCACAGGAATGTCCATGTTCAAGCGCTTTTTAAGAGCAACGTCCTTTAGAATTGTTTGTTGTTCACAATTCAATAGATGTCTTATTCTGTGGTATTCATTATTTTCAATTAGGAAAGGATGTTTTATGACTTGAAAACCAAGATTGATATGTTTTTCACTTCCACCTATTGGAGGATGAGGCAAATCCGCTTGCAAGTCATAGGACTTGTAAAGAATTCTGGTTTTTTTTTCGGTTTGTGAATGTCTGATCATGGTCGTCATGGTTTTCTAGGTCATTAACTGCAACTTCTAGATCACCCCATGTAGGATTAACATTGTAGGTAAATTTTCTTCATTGATGTGCACTATAGTCTCAAACGCAACATACGCAACCTCCCATGTAGGGAAGTTGTGTTTTAATGTCTCTTCGATTTCATGGAACGGAACGTACAACAACAGTTTTTCTCTACAATAGTTTTCATAGTCACAATGTTTATTGTATTTGAAAAACCATATGACAAAGGGTTTTTTTCTTTTTGATATGGGTGCACCATTTTTTTTGTAATGCGATACGAATTATGCTAAGAATATATGCCTAATAGGAGATGGACGCTGGAGGTAATAATCAACAATAGAGTGACATAGCACGTCTTCTGAATTATCAGGCTCTTGTTGGAGCAAAACCGGTGGTTTAAGGACAACTGTGCATTTTTCAAGTGGATATGTGTTTATGAAGACACATTTTCTTGAACTACAAGTGAGGGGTAGGGAAAGTGAAATGTGAACTTCTTAATGAGCAGACATTTGTTGAAGATTAAGCAATGTATTGCCAAGTGCGTGTATAATTTGTATGGCATCAATATGACTTCTTTCATGTTCTTTGTGTATTCTTCTGAACGCACTTGTCATAGATTTGCCAACCTTTGTCATATATGAAGTACAGTAAGATATTGCAGCATATACATTGAGCATGTACTATGCATCTGTATTTTCTTTCCACATAACTGGCATGTCCTTGGAGAAACTATTGTTCCAAATATGGGAAATCTTTCGTTTGAGGAAAACTGTTGGTTGCCTAAGCGTACATTGTATGGCTTGGATGTACTCATCTTCTGATAGATTTACCTTTGTCAAGAATGCATCGAAGCTCATCAGCTCATCAAATTGTCCTTCTTCTAGAAATGCGAACAACGATTTAGATTTCTCAACAACAACATTGTCCTCTAAACTAAGTGGATCTATGATTCTTGTATCTCTCATTGACGGTACAGGAAACTTGTATCTGCAATGTGATTTTTTTCATTTTCTACAACTTCTTGTATGGTAATGTCTATGGACTTTGGCGAGTTCTTGATCCAAATGATCTATGTTGCATGTTATGTATTTATCCACAAATTGTTCAATTTTTGAATTGCTATCAGATCCATAAACCGGTGCACCCTCTCTCCATAACAATGTGTGGTCATGCTCATTTCCCCTATTCTAAAACTCAGTCACAAAAAAGTAGTCCGATATTTTTTCAAAAAACGTTTCATCATGGCATATCAATTGTCTCAAAGCATTTATTCTATGCTTATAGTAGCGAGTACATGTTACTGGGTCTTTTCTTATGAGGTAGTCAATGTCATTATTTTCGAGGGCATTGGTTTATTTTTCATGTTTCCTCTTCCTATGCAGGTCAGATACAACAGCTACCAACGGATCCCAGCAATGCTCTGCACTTGTAAATGTGACGAAAAATGTTGGCGGACCCAATTGTCGGATCATTGAAAAAATAATCTTTTTGTTTTGTTGCAAATAGTCAGGGGAGGTGTGAATGTTTTTGAAATCTATGTACCCAATATCAGATTTTAGAATTTTTTCCAGGTTTACTTTGTACTTCACATCCTTGTAACTGGCCTTTTCTTATTCGAACCCACGTGCAGGAGAGAACTTTCTCTATTACTATGGGCATTGTTTTGAAAAACAAATTTGTTATGTGACAGGAGAAGAAATCGCTTGAATGTAGCAACTCCCATCAGACTATTTTATGATAGTTGAATCATTATATGATATCAGTGCCACGTGCATATCCATATAAGAGTGTTGGACAATTCATTTCCTCGATGAATTTGTCCTTGAATATTCCAATTGCACGTTGTCCCTCAGCAGGTGCAATTTCAACAATCTTGTCTTGCAAATCACGAATGCATTGTGAATCAGTGAATCCATGCACCAATGTCTCAACAGGGTTTTCATTCTTTGATTCATCACTTGTATCAAATTCACTAGGATTTTCGAAAGTGTCTACAGAGTTTCCATCCTCTTCTACAAGAAAATTGTTCCAGTTGTCATTTATACAAATGTTATGTGCTTTGTACAGGGCCCTCGAACATAATTTCTTTAATTATTTCATAACCACATGCACACACACTTTGCCTGTCTGATAGGCATTTTTGTATCGCAAGCATCTTTTCAGAGCCATGACAATTGTCATTGTATTGTTAATGAATTGTGGCAAGGCTCTTTGCACAACATCTAGTTGAACATGCACATTAATAATTGATCATGTTAAGCCCATATAGGGTCATTTATAGCTCCAAGGCCTGATTTGAGAAAATGCAATTCAAAGATAGACAAGTCTCTCCTCAAGTTCCATAAGCGCACTTACATCTGGTAGTGGTGCATTACATCTTATTTGGTCAGGGGTTGCAAACTGTGGCAATTTTCCATTTTCAAGTGACCGTTTGCATGGAAAACAAATTTTGCCACTGGAAAATGATTTACTATGCACCGTCAACTGGAGGTATTCTACTTGGAAAGCAGCCATGAAAGACTTGTTGTTTTTTGAGAAATTCAGTTTCTCACAAATTGCACATGCAATGGAAGGAGTGTCTTTAATTTGTTTCATGTACATTTGTCTTGCATTTTTCTTTTGCAGGGAAGTATGGGTAGAAATTGTTTCCTGGTTTTCATTGCGAGTAGTCCATGGTGTTGCTGCTAGCCCACAAAATGTGATGGTTGCATGACCATTCTAGGATATGCGACCGCACATGTTTCTGTTGTTTTGTGCACAGACAAGTTTCTTTAGATTGTGATATGTGGCTTTCTCTCTAATAGGAAGCGTGGCAATGTATTTCTTTCTCTCGTGCATGACCTTTTTCAAGTTGTGGTAACTTACTCTACGTTTCTTTCCCAAGGGCATGATGAGTTGATGGAAATTGGGATGAATTTCACTCTGACCCAAGTGTTGATAACCTAGTCTATGTTTTTTGTTCAAGGCTTGTGTGGCCTCATCACAACTGGGATGAATTTGACGCATAGTTTTTTTCAAGTTGTGATAACTTACTCTACGTTTTTTGTTTAAGCCCTGTATGGGCCCATCACAACTGTGATGAATTTCATGCATCATTTTTTTGTTCAATCCCTCTATGGCCACATCGCAACCGGCCAGAGTTTCATTCTCACTAAAAAGCATGTCGCGTGTATGCAGATTCGATGTGGTTTGGGTGGCATGGACATCCAACCCTGAACCACCGATATGTCAAAGCAAAGGTTAATAATGGATATGTGTTGTATCTATTTTCAACGAGAGGATGTCAAATGTTTGATCGTAATTTGAATCAATAAACTAGGAATGGACACTGCCATCTAGCAATGCCGACCAGACCTGGATATTTACTCTAAATATCATAGATATCCATTGCAAACAAAAATTGCAACCCTCCACATTCCATTTTTCATATGGAAGCACCATGTTTATAAGGTATTCCAATTGTCGACATATTTTCTAGGAGATATGGGAAAAGGTGTTGATGCAAGCACCTAAAAGCCTGTTGGCTACCACCTACAATTGCATTGAAAAAGGACTGTACAATGTAAAGTTGCAGCGAATGCACATCAAACTCCGCTACTACCAAACAACAAATTGCATTAAACAAACTATCTCCACATTTAGGCACAACATTTGTTTCCAGTTGTAAACCATGGCAATCTATGCGATGCATAATCCATTCCCACTACGATTCAAGGTCTTTGCAAAAGAGGGACAAGTAAATATGAGGTACTTCAACATTGCATATGGGCATTTTTCTATATAGGAGTGGTTCATAATGACCACTGACAGCATTGGCATCATGGAACAAGATGCAATATGGATTGTCAGGGGCAACTTGTTGAATAGTAGATATCTTCTTTTTCTTGTCAATGACCATATTCCAACCGATATATTGAGCTAGTTAGACAACCACAGTATACAAAATGTGTCTCCCCAAAGTCCCCTCTCATGTGCAAGCAGAGATGGAGATGCATACAACCGAATCTTTGAAAAATACGTAGCGACATCATGTATTATGTGCAACTGCCGAAGAAAATCAGATTCCAGTTCATATTCATAGGAGTTCAATGCCTCTGCATCGCCATTTCTTAAATAGGCCAAGAAATAATCTATCAATCCATTGAGCAGCTCGGTCGACGAATACTGGAAACGCAGCAAAACCTGGAATGTATCGAAAAGGCAATCCCCTGCAATATACGAGAATGCATCCAATGTAAAGAGGCCATTGTTATGCAAAGCCACGTCAATGTTGCCATGTATAATGGACTGTGTATCTATTTCATATGACTCAACATCTATTACTTCTTCCATCTTTTCAACTCTGATTTTGAAGTTGTTTGTTAGATACTTTCACTTTGTCTAAAAACAGAGAAAAGGGGGGAAAAAAATAAAAGCACCCAAAAAAAAAGGAAAGAAAAATAGGAAAACTACAAGCCCGAAACTGGGTACCAAACAGAAGAAACAACACAAATAAATAACACCATAAATTTACTCGGCAGAAAGACAACATGTGGGCGCAGTTTTCTGACCCACAAAAAAAAAGCATTCCCTACATCTACACCTCGGTCGATGGTTCCCTCTTCTAATAGCTTCGAGCTAATTTTCGAGAACCCCTTCACATTGCAATTTTCCAAATAGCTATGAATGTCTCAACCAACATATGAAAACGCATGGTTTCCTGGAACAGAAATTAAGAGCACAGACAAAGATGGTCTGCAACAGAATTTGGAGGCAGGGACCCCCGCCATTGAAAAATAGCAACAGGGAAACTTACCCGTCAACGAGGGATGACAAGAGGTCAGCCCCGAAAACTGGAAGCCGCAATAATATGTTCAACAGCTTGCAAAGTTGAAGAACAACAAACCAATGAACAACCACAAAGATGTTCAACTGCAACTGCAGGACCTCAACTTTGCAAAGTTGAATCAAACAAGAACAACAATCATGGAACCAAGCAGTGAACAAGCATTGACCACTGAAGAAACAATGTCGACCATCAAAAAAATGGAACAAAACTATATCCCAACGCATTTTCACAATAAACATTTAACCTATCAAGTAAACACTTAAGACTGTCAGGACCGCCTAAGGGCCTAGCCTTGTACAAACATTTAAGAAAAAATGCAGCGTCGTAGGCCCGTTCTCTCGAAGCATGCAACAATAAAACAAAAATCACACATACTAATATGGTAGACAATATATTTTAGCTAGCATAAATTGCTAAAGGAAACATTCGAACTAATGCTAGCATTAATCCACCTTCAACCATTGCATAAGAAAATATATGATTCTAAAAGACCATATACGATGAAATACTTTGGATATGCCAACATATATAATATTGGGAATAGCGAAGCTGGAAAAAATACCTCCAATCCGTTGTCCAATCACATCTTGACAAACATGGTACTTTTTATTATATAAAAATCGACGAAAGATGTCCGACTACCATCAAAAAAATGGAACGAAACTGTATTCCAACACACTTGTACAATAAACATTTAAGACTGCCAGACTTGTTAGGTAAACACTTAAGACTGTCAGGACCGTCTAAGGGCCTATCCCTGTACAAACATTTAATAAAAAATGCAGCATGGCAAGCCTCTTCTCTCGAAGCATGCAACAACAAAGCAAAAATCAGACATACTAATATGGTAGACAATGTATTCAAGCTAGCAAAAAATGCTTAAGGAAACATTCGAACTAATGCTAGCATTAATCCACCTTCAACCAATGCATAAGAAAATATATGATTCAAAAATATCATATACGATCAAATACTTTGGATATGCCAACAAATATAACATTGGGAATATTGAAACCGGCAATAAGACCTCCAATCCGTTGTCCAATCAGATCTTGACAAACATGGTACTTTCTATTATATAAAAATCGATGTTTTCACTTCCCTTGTTCCAACAATAGATAATATGCAAATATGTGTGGTCAATGTACAATTTAATACCAAGTCAATGATTTATTGATCACTATAATCCCTCTTTACTTACGACAGGGACTAATAAATGGTGCATTACGACCATAATAAATTAAAAAGTAGGACATGCGATTTATCATTTTACCATCCTTTAGTGCAATCCTTCCTCCCTTGGAAGCAACAATGCTTCTTTTAATTGAATTGAAGTATCGTTCTTCTAAATTCTCAAATTCTATCCACGTAATCCTCCTTTTATAGCCAAAACTAATCCTTGATTTGATTTTTTTATTTTTATTTTTAAATTTTTTTAAAAAATTTTCTCATTTCCATGGCCATCTCTCACCAACGATGGAAAGCAAATGATATAATTTTCTTTGTTATGCCTTTACATTTCAATGTTTTTTCTTGTAGTATAATTTTATAATTTTGTTTTTTTTTAATTTAGATGTCAACCATTCACATATATTCGTATTTTACACTCCATGGATAATGTCTACACATACCCCATGGTGACGTGTCATGCCATGCATTAAACATATTGCGTTTGTTAAAACATTGCATGTGATGGATTGCGTAAAACTAAATACACCATTAAGTGAACATAACTTTGCATGCCACCGTTATGCACTATGTACAACATCGATAAAGGTGTGTCCATATAACCTTATCATACCACATGCCACATGTTTCTCTATTTTGGAGTGCTTTTAGGTTGACTAAATACATTGGTATGATATTAAATATAACACATGATCATAATTGATAGCGCACCATTATGTTGGTGCATGGTTGCACACATAGTAAATCGAGCATACAGTGATAATAAATACATAAGACACAATTCATTAAAGTTAATACTTAATCATGGTTTCTTTAGATTCATCAAATGCACCTTTACAATGTAAGTAAAATAAATTCATTATATAATTCATATAATGAATAAATTCATTATATAATTCATATACTCTAATAATAATACTAAAATTTGTTTATTAAGATATGTGACATGATGTGGTGCCCATTCCATTCTTAAGGGTTATGTATTTCAAGGGTTGAGTGGCATGTTGGTATGTCTTAGGGTATTGGCTTCCCCAGATTTCAACACTTGATTAGGGATGAGTGCAAATTTATTATACAAGACTTGCTAGATGACGTGTTTTTTAACTCCCAAATGTTTTTTTATCATTCCCAAGTTCCAGGACTTTTAAGGATTCTTATATAGGTTTTGGTTGTAGATAGGATCAAAACATTTGATGTTTACCCATTCTCTCTCACATGTGTGATTTGATGTGTTCTATCATTCCCCCAAATCTAGTTAAAATTGTGTTGCAATACGACATGTGTTTGAGTCGACAACATTATTTAATTCGACAAGATGCATGCACTTCGTTTGACTTTTAGTTGCCTTTGCTTATTAATAATATAATTAATTAAAATATATTAATTATATTTTTATTTAAATACATTTTAAAATTATTATTATTATTAAGGTGAGTGTAAGGTTTTATGAACTCTGATGGTTATAATATAAGAGGATGTCACGTCAGTTCCGGTTACTCATGTATATGGGGTTAGTTATGTGAGGAATTTCAAGAAGATTGTAGAAGGTCCAAAACCTTATATAATTGAAGGTTAAGGAAGTCAAAACCTTAACCTTAAACAATTATCAGACTATGTTAAATACCGAGTCACTAGGAGGAGAAGGGTTTCCATTCTATGCTATTATATTTTGTTCCATAGCTGAGAAGAGCAATTAGGAGTGGGAAATTAGAGAGAATAATAGATGAGTTTAATGTTTTGTAGCAGCCTAATAGGCCTTGGGTCTCAGGTAAATCTATAAAGAGTGTCTTCTCCTTTGTACTTGCATTATTTCAATACCAAAGAAAAGAGAACATAGCAGCCTCAAGTTCTAGCTAGGTTTTCTCACGTAAGGGTTTCCTAGAGAAAA